>MU195865.1:0-11572 GCA_016904865.1 Pissodes strobi | reverse complement strand
CTACTTAGTCTCTCTTCAAGCAAAGCTCGCTCCAAACAAAATAGCTTGCTCCATACACCCAACTCCAAGCAAAAATAGCTCCAGCCAAAATAGCTCCCATAAACTGGCTCCCGATAAAAACCCTGGAAGAGAACAAGCTTTAAGTATGCATTCTCTTACTGCAATTTCAGGCAGCTCCTCTTTCAGAATACTCTCAAAACAAAGTTTATTTAAAAATAATAATGAGAATCGTCTTGCCGAAATGCGAAGGTCATAATAAAACCAATATCATATCACCCTACAGGTGATAGACACAAAATATTAAGAAAACTGACCAATAATATAACCACTGTTTGCTCTTTTAAGAGTACAGACCCCCAGGCAAGAACAAAGCTTGCCCATTTATGTCATTAATGTTAAATCTAAATTTACTAAGCTTACGTAGGCTTTACAAGTTCTCGTAAGCCAGAATTCAAAGCAGAAAAGAAATTTATCAAAGATTATATACAACTTTATACAACATTATACCATATTATACAATACGGGTGCATATAAAGACAAAGAATCAGCTATGAGTGCTCGACTGCAATTCATACCGAGGACGGTATCAGAAACTATTAGTCAATACGCTTGATTTCCCCAGAATATTACTTCTTGTTAATATAATGAGTATAAATAAATCACGCTACGCCTGTTCTAGGCCCAAGTTATCTTTTGTTTGACGATATTGCATGATATAAATGCAAGAATCAATACATTTTCAAAAGTTACACTCTCTATATAGCAGTATTGTGCAGTATTTCAATCCCCACTGAGACCCGTTAGAAACTATAATGCAGTAACTTACACTCTGATAAAATAAATCCCCCTGTACAGAAAATAAATGAGTATGTACAAAATATAAGATATGTATATTTATTTACCTAACTACGTAGGGGTTTTCGATGGTAATGACGAAATGGAAGCACTGCTCTCTCTCCTACAAGCATTCCTCGAGGAAGGAAACGGCGTATTTTGTTCCAGAATCCACTGCACGTGACAAGTTACCAACAAAATTTTTGACTCTCAGGCAAAATTCATCCAATCCAGTCAAGCAATTTACTACAGCAACCTAGTAACTATGCCACTTTTCACTCGAAATAAGTATAATCCCCCTTAGGGTGAATTAAAATTACTTAAACTTTTTTTCAGACATACGCATTACCTCCTTGAAAAGTTTTTGACGAAAGAGAACGACATCAGGTCAAAAACGAAAGCTAGAAAAAATCGATCCACAGGCCCGCTTTACACTGTCCTGCAGCCCACGCAAAATACTACCAGCCGGTTATCGCCAAATTTACTAACATCTGCAATATGCAATGAAACGTATGTAAGGCTGTATGATATAATGCATTGCTGATAGGACAAAGAAATCCAACGATAATTCCACCATTGACAATGACCCAACAACTAAATCATTCCGTACGGCGCGGCGGCCATTTAAAACTCCTAACATCAAATCTGTTCAGCGCAAAAATTTGCGATCAATCGGACCTAAACGTACCTTAAGCTAGGGCCGGTTTCCTGGCTGAAACATTTGCGAAACAACTCGAGCGGTGTTGCCAAGTTAGAGAATACACGCATTTACTAAAACATCCTGACTGCGTATAATTAAAGCGAAAGCGAAAAACAGTCGTTTAACCACAAACTAATGGTAGCATATCGATTATAATTATGTATTTTCTTGTTGGCTTAAATCGTAACCACGTCAAAATCGCACAACGACCGCTAGCGAATATAACATCTGGCAACGTTCCAAGAATATCCCTTTCGTTTATTACGTTCGTCCATAGGCAACCAACAATTCTTTCTCCCCGGGACTCTAACACGATTTAATATTATTGTTTGAAGGTTATATCAAAAGTAAACATGATTGAATTTTAACTTTTCCCTATAAAATATTGAAACAAATCCAGGAATAGTAACCGAGAAATCCCATAACCAATGTTTCTGACATTCACGAGACCGTTTTTAATGTATATTATCATCGAAAAGGGAATCATTCGCAAGGTAAGAGATTTAATTGAACGTTTTGAACTGTATTGCTATACGGCCTATACTTAAAGCGATATAGAATACGGTAAGATTTAGCGATTGATTATGTACCAAGCCAGTGATATCAAACAGAGAAAATCAAATTTGTAGTCAGCTAGACAGGCTAGCATAATAGACGCAGGATTAAGGGTGGAATCACTGACTTTATTTGACCTCTATCTGTTACATGTTTTCATGCTAAATTGACATGTAAAAAAGGTGATGCTGGTTGCTTATTACAGGGTTTGAAGCTTTAAGGCCGGGGTCTGTACCTAGACGCTAATCAGTTGTACCGTCAATATTCATTCCATTCAGCCAACGCATGTGCGTGGATGTCACAAAAGTAAACATAATATGCAACGAATGTCAAGCGACCCTTAAAGCTCTGTCCTCGATCAGAGCTAAAACTCAGGGCTTGACTGGATTGCAAAGCAGCCCTTGAGTCAATCTGTAAAGCGATCAAAGTAAGCTTGATATGGGTTTCAGGCCATAATGGCATTTGATGTAATAGTAGTGGAGACGAACTGGCATGGAAGACTAGAAACACTGCCTTCGTAGGAGCTGGGCCTGCGCTTGGCATTGCTCCATCTACTATCAGGCCTAGCATTAAGAGTTGTACTATTGACCAATACCGTGATGAAGGACTTAAGCAGTTGTGCGATATCGGCAGTCCAAAACTCATATATGTACATCTGAGAAACTCAGTTACCCATAAGCTTCTGAAATGAAGTAGGAACCAACTTAGAACCAATACCAGTGTTTCAACTGGGCACTGGCTGGTTAACTATCACTTGCTGCTGCTGCAAGATTTATTCTCGAATCAATAAAACTAATAATCGTTAAACTTACTAACAGTAGGTATAATAATTATTGATTTTTGTCGATTAGTAGAATAATTTAATATTTAAGTACGATAGTATATCGATCGAAAACATAAGCTTTTACCTACAGTCTGATTGAAGCATTGGGGTAACATACGTGACAAAAGTTTCTTGAAAAAAATTGAATGCATAGCACTGTGGTTTAAGAAAAGTATGCTTAAACTACTCATCAGTACAATAGTTAATATAAACTAAGCTTTCACACTAAATGTAAATTAATAAAATCAAGTAACTTCGGAAGGCAATTATGTGTATAAACATTAGCATCAACCGCCTACCTATAACACGACCAACGTACGGTCTGGAAACGCCTGCCTCCGACACTGCACACCACACCATGATTTTATCCACACAATTTTATCTTCGCTTTAAATCTTACATCGTCCGGACAGTCATTAAAATTATCTATATAGAATCCATTATTGCCAGTAGTTTCCCGGTTAGAAAATATGAAGTAATTTTTATTGTCCATAATAATTATGATTTTATTACTGGCGAAGTGATGAGTTCGTAAAAAACGGGGGAATTTCCTTCGTTTTCCATATTTCAGATTATTTCCTGCGAGTTCGCGACGAACAGTCACTCGAGAGATGTGAAAACGAGAACCCATCTTTCGTGTGGATGGACTAACGGTATTTTTGGCAACTTGAACCAATCTGTTGGATTGAACCGAGGACAATTTCCGCGGGCGACCACTTTTCGGTAAATTAGAACACGGCATTATTCCTTAATGCTTACGAATTGTTTTATATATTGTTGCCAACGAAATATTCTCATTTCGAAAAATATTCACAATTTCTTTTTTCGGTATTTTGCCATCCAAGTTTTAAATGCTTCGTCTTAATTTCAATTTGTAAACCATGACATAAAGAAACAACACAAAAGTGAAATGCCGAATAGATCAACAACGTGTACAAAAGCTGGTTTTAATATAAAAAACGAATCGTCCATGACTTTTTTCCGAAAAATTTTGTGATATATGTATGTTACTTATGTACAGGGTTATTCATTATATTTTGACACCCACCTGCAGCCGTAATTAAAGGTAATACAAAAATAAACTTAAATTCAAAAGTTGTATGGTTTTTAATATATCATCTTTTAGAAATGTCAAAAGAAAAAAATTGCCTGTCAAATGTCAAAAAACCGCATAACCTTAATTTTTTTAAATGGAACACCCTGTATATTATTACATATTTGGATTGTGCGAAAAAGTGTAGACATATTTCATGAATAATGTCCTATACCTATCTCTAACGGTTTTTGAAATATTGACAGTTGAAAATCGACCATTTACCAAGTTTGGCAGCTTGTAAAATCTAAACGGCTCAAGATAGAACAAAACAGTTTGCACTTTCCAATATTGGTTTTTCATAAGCTATCGTATGACACTAACTACAGATTTAACCAGAGGTTAAAAAATCCCGGATAAATTTAACCTCTAGTTAAATAAAAAGTTAGTGTCATACGATAGCTTATGAAAAACCAATACAGGAAAGTGCAAACCGTTTTGTTCTATCTTGAGCCGTTTAGATTTTACAAGCTGTCAAACTTGGTAAATGGTCGATTGTCAACTGTCAATATTTCAAAAACCGTTAGAGATAGGTATAGGACATTATTCATGAAATATGTCTAGACTTTTTCGCACAATCCAAATATGCAATAATATACAGGGTGGCGGTTTTTTGACATTTGACAGGCAATTTTTTTCTTTTGACATTTCTAAAAGATAATATATAAAAAACCACCCAACTTTTGAATTTAAGTTTTTTTTGTATTACCTGTAATTACGACTGCAGGTGGGTGTCAAAATATAATTAATAACCTTGTACATAAAGCCGCTGACACATTGTAGCGAAGGTTTCTGTTCGTTCTATTCGTGCTGAGGATTCGCCCTCATTCGTTTGCAGGTGTGGACGGTCATTTCCAAGGATTTTATGAGGGCGCGAAGGGTCAGCAGTGCGAACGATCGTTTTCCGTTGCCGGTAAATTAACACGTTGAGTGTCGTATGTATCCAACGCGAATACATGCCACATAGTGTTTCAATAGCACCGTGTATCCGTTGCTGATACATAAGTATTTCTGTAATTTCAGCCGCATGTATCTGCTCTGGCTACAGGTCTCTCGTATATCTTTATGGGAGCTTCCACACCATGGCCTGGCGTACCTAAAAACATGTTTGGCCTGTGGATTTTATTTTTAGTTTTCAGGGGACCATAATTTTAATAAATAGGTTTGAAATAACTAGAAGCCTGCATAAGGAAAGCTTTTTCTTGAAAACAGAAATAGTAAATTATGATAAAAGGTTTATAAATCTAAGGGGGATATGAACCTAATACAAATACAGTTTTAGTTCAGTTTTACACATTTGTATATTTCAAAAAAACAAGATAAGCAATAATGTTTTTCACATGCAACACATCTGAATTTACTTTGTGTGGCCTGATTAGCTGCAGCTTTTCTCAAAACCTCTTCAGTTTTCTTCTTATAACATACTACACATCTTCCTCTTTTTATGCCAGCCCCTTCTAAAAAAAGGTTGTGCTGGAGGTTCATTAGCTGGGACAGGTGTCTCAGTAGCATTATAAGATCCTTTACACAAATAGTGCACTATATAAAAATCGGCCTTTCCTATTGGTCGATCCGCATGGCCCTCCGCTCGCTTCGCTCGCTACGGGGGCTCAAGAAAAGGAAACTAACCAGGTGCTAACCCAAACTAACCCAAGACATGCCCAAAATCAAGAAAAAAACTGTTTAGAAACATAATCTTAAAAAAAAAATAAAGAAAAGCAACGGGGTTTGAACCCGGGCCGTCCAGGTGAGACCTAGTTGTCTAAACCTCTACACCACGAGAGCTCTTGACAGAAATCGATTGCATCAGGAAGACATATTGTAATACGAGATGGATCGACCAATAGTAGAGGTCGATTTTTACATAGTGCACTATTTGTGTAAAGGATCTTAAAATGCGTCTCAGTAAGAAATTGTAATAATTGAGATATAATATGTTCTTTGAATTTTGTTATTGACATATTGCCGTTTGCAACCTCTTAATATGATATACGCATTCACCAAAGCGGTACCCATTAGCAGTTCAACTGTCAATTTTCGGTACCACTTCAAGCCTCTTCTTAGGGATAATGAATAGGCTTTCATTTGGTCAGATAGATCAATTAAAGCTTTGTATTTATTATAGTCGCGTCGCTTATTACTTTTGGTTTTTGTACTTCATCGCCCCTTTGGCTTACTGTTACTATAGTTCATCAGTGTGTTTTGTGCTCAGAATTAAAACATGTATCCAGGTTGGAGACATGCAGCTGTAATATTCAAAAATAGATATTGTAGCCGTGTGTATCCAACGTGGATGCATGCTCATGAAGACGTCATGAAATGTCAAAATTTGGACTTTGTAACTCCTTCTTGCATTTTGATGCAAGAACATACATTTTTGAGGTCCTACCCATAAAAAAAAATTGGCCTGATAATCCCAATTTTCCGCTCCAGCGACGGCACTCGACGTGTTAAAATGCTCAAAAAAAAATGCCATGCCGCGAATGCAGAAATGTTGTAGTGTGGACGCGTATAAAAAATAATATCAGTTTTCTATAAGGGTACGAATTGATGGAACGCTGTCGATGCAAATATTTCAGGTCATTCGTTCAAGTGTGGCAGGCCTTGAGGAACGTTTCCAGCGAGCGGGTAGCAACGCAAACGAATGCGAACGAACGGCAACGTTCCGGTGTGTCAGCTGCTTAACTTATGAGCAAAAGTTGGTTTATTTTGGTAAATATTTTAACAATTTATCTGAACTAACCACACCAATAAATATGTTAATTATTATTAGGAAAAGAATAATATTTACTTAGGCTGTATACGTTAGACCGCTGCTTAGTCATAAGTAGTATTTTTGATTTGTATTGGTGAACATTATCTTTCTTTTGTTTCCTAAAGCAATACATAACAAACTCTTCAATCCAGTTTTCCGAGGTTACTGTTAACTGCAATTTTGCTAGGATATAAGAACGCAGTTTTTGGCTTATTTTTTGTTATTTCAGGTAAAACTATTCAGACCTCACCAAGAAGAGACAGCTGCTTGCCCACGTCCGCCGGAACCCACCACTGTAATATTACTTCAGATCTATAACTAGCCGATTGAACGTTAAAATTATATAACATTTTTTAACATTTCATCTCCTGACATAGCCGGAACCGCTGCAATAGCAATCTTCACATACTTCTTTGGCTGGAAATAGCTTGGAAAACGTGAAAAACCAATAACAGGCATATCTTCTGTTTCAATAATGGCTTTTAGTTCTTCATTATTTAAACCAGATAATACTTGTGTTAGTAACAACTATTCAATTCGATTAAATGTATGTAATTAGTATCTGCAATGTATTTTTGATGGCGTTCTGGGCCCTACTTAATTCAGAAGAATAATTTGCTAATATCAGTATTTGGAGCACTTTTATTGGCTCTTAAAGCTGAGGTCCCTTTTGTCATTGTTACTAAATTAAAATTTAATTGTGTCTTATATTGTTAGGTAGACATATATGCCTTTTGCATTATTATTGTGCTAAAGCATGAAAATTAATAAAACTTTTTAAAATGATAATTATTATAACCTTATCGTTTATTGTTCGCGAAAATGAAATTTGAAATAGTTGTATTATTATTTAGCTTAAAGTACTTTTCCAATAAAAACAAGAAGTGTATTACATTTTCTCATACAGCAAATAAACATAAAGATTTAAAGACAATTTTTATACTAAATTGGCTAAAGATAAAATTCAAACATTTTTCTTTAAACATTTTATCTAATTCGGTTAAACATGTTAGTTGAATGGAGAAACAGCAATAATTGCTTTAGCGGCACCGCGTTTTATCACATGTGGAATCTTCTTTGGTACCATCCTGAAAATATAACACAATATTAATTTTACAGGTTGTAACCATTTTCAGTTTGCAAAAGAATATTTTTAATCCTTAATTACTGAGATCAGTGGCAGTATCAAAAATTCAATGGTTGATCGATATTTTGAGTTTTGAATATGTTGTCAGTAGTATTCTATATCAGACGTAAAAATATTTTAAATATACACAATATTCCAGCGATTGGACGAAAGTCGGAATCCAAATAACACCACAGATACAGTTTGTGAATTTGTTTGTCTTCCGACTGTCGTTCAATGATTTAAATATTGTATATAAATTCAAAATATGTTTATACTAGTAATTTAATCTCAATTTTAAGACAATCGTTCATGTTGCACCTTTATTTTAATCTAAATAATTAGCCAGTTTTTTAAATTGAAGTCCTGGGATAAATATTTTAACAATGGAAACTGATTCTTACTAATAGAGAATTTGTCTTATTATAACAGTACCTAAAACTCGTTTTTCGTTTATTGTCATCCATATCGGTTTATAAGTATATAAGGTCAAAAAAAACGAAACAGATCTGATTTTTCATATTTATCGTCCATTTAAAAAAAAGCTCGAAACTGTAAATTTTTGGTTCGTTGGGGAAACTTTTAGCTTTTGTTTTCAATCATGCTACTTGACCTCCCTAGCAGAGGCAAGCTTTGCGTACTAGAATTTTAAATGGAAAGAGGTCAAATGATTTTAAAGAGCAGCAAATTCTAATTTTCACCTTGCTCAGATTTTCCAGTCAGATTTAGTAATTTTCGAGAAAATATTTTAAAAATGATAACCCGCTAAAAACTTTCCCACGGAAAACTAAAATTATTAAAAAATACCAATATAAAATTGTCAGTTTTGTTGACAGTCTATTTTAATATTTATTAGCATCTTATTTACTTCAATAGTCGTGATCATACAGCGAGATAAGTTTTCAGAATTTTGGTACTTTTGGAATTAAATTATTTATTTTTGTACAAAATGGTTTACTCCACTGCGGAGAGGGTATTAATAATTAAACTTTATTAAGAAAACGGTAGATCCACACTAGTAGAGGTATTTAACGGCCAAAATCTGTATAAGCATGTTAGTCGAAACTAGGTTATCGAGCTAGTAACTAGATTTCGGGAGACGACTTCCGTAGATAATCCAAAGCGAACAGTGAAGCTGAAATTTAAATAGTTCGAATCGACGCAATGGAAGTCATGGGCCACGTCGAACTTGATGCTACTTTAATCACCTGAAACTTGTCAATACTTAGCGGTATATCATGTTCTAGTATTCGAAGAGTTTTAAAAACCAACAAATATCACTCTTATAAAATCTATCTTGCTTAAGCGCACACTAGAGATGATTTTGTTCGACGCCGACGTTTGGAATTTTGCGAGGGTAAGTGAGCGACTGAGCGTATAATTATTAATATCCCAAATTGGCTTTTTAACATTTGTTAACATTGAGTGCTTGTTTCCTTGTGACCGAGATGGGAATAATTAGGAAAAATGGTAACCCTCCAAAGAAAACAATAAGTACGTAATGTTTTTCATTTTTACTCTTTTTCAAAAACAGTCCCGATGTTTCATAATATTCACTCTAACCCCCTCGCAGATTTTTCATATTTATTGTCAGCTTAACCCCTAGCAGGGGCCGAGCTTTATTCCTAATATCTTAAATCAAAATTTTATAGAGCATCAAATAACTTTGATTTTAAAGCTGCAAACTTTTTTAAACTAAGTTCAATTATTGAAACTTTAGCGGTAAAGCTGGCCCCAAGTGATGGGTTGAATAGTTTTCTTCTCGAAACAAGAATTGACGAGTCCGAACAATTTTTATTTTAAATTACCATAAAAATGAAAAATCGGGTATATTTTAGTTTTATTGGCTCATCATATACTTTCCAGGAGATATGGAAATTATAGTAACGTTTATTATTCGCCAATTG
Organism: Pissodes strobi; assembly: GCA_016904865.1. Lineage (NCBI taxonomy): Eukaryota > Metazoa > Arthropoda > Insecta > Coleoptera > Curculionidae > Pissodes > Pissodes strobi. The sequence continues at coordinate 1,779 of MU195865.1, read as the reverse complement.
TAAAAATCTACTTTTATCACCAATCCTTTATAATAAACCAGCGCAATTGATCCGCTCTAGCTCTTGAACTACTTACATCGCAATTATATAGCTTCGGTATGAAATAGAGCTAGTATAAAACACTTGGCCAAACCTCGTTATATTATATCAATATAGGTATAATTTTCTATACTTCATAGATATAAAAATTAAGTTTTTCAACTTACGTTATACAGTCAATTATGGGACAAACTGACATGCAAAGGGTACATCCTGTACAATCCTCGTTTACTAGTGGAATGTGCGTTTCCCCATCGAATTCTATAGCTTGATAACCGGAATCATTGCAAGCCATATAACACTTTCCACAATTTATGCACATGTCCTAGAAAATATAATATTTGTAATAATTATGCAAATTGAAAAAGTCAATGTTGATTTTAAAAATTAATCGTTTAGACTATTATGGATTAAAAGCTGAAATAGTAAAGCCTATACTTTGATAGTCAAAACATTTTGAAGCACACAGGCAGTGTGTTTTTACGCATGCCTTGATATTTTAGCATTTTCAGAGAGTCTGTTATTAAGCGCAATTTAGGAAAATGTAATTTTCATTACAGTTAAATGGCTCTGCGTTATAAACTATAAGGACAGTAGTAAATGAAATGAACCAAAACGATGATGGTGTAGGTATATGGGAAAATTAAATTAATACTCTGTCTTGCCACCCATCAGTCTAATTTATTATTAGAGCATGGCACCCCGCGACCTTGTGGCATATTAGGAACCCCGTCCGCAAAAAATCCCGACTTGCGACCGCATGACACATCTCGCATCATCCTGACCTGATGACATCTATCAAAATAATCGGCGATTTGGGCTAGTCGATACTTAGGGGCGTGGCACCCCGCACTTGGTACCCACCCACACCGAATTTTGGTCACTGCATAATTTGCCGGCCATGACGTCATTTGTCAAGCTTTAGCCTACTTCGACTATATCATTTTAAAGGTTTCGGTTAATGTATGGTTCTCCAGCCCGATTTTTTTACTGCCATAAATTCCTAGTCATGACGTCATCTGTTAAGATTTAGATCACTTGAGCTGTATCATTCTAAAGGGTTTGGGTATGGGTAAATAAATAAATATAATAATTATAGTACATTATAAGTAAAAAACAATAAAATAGTCCAAGATCTGTACTATATGCAGGATCCGGAATCTCAGTTGTCGTTGGTCATAGCAGCAGTAGCAGCAGTAGTAGTAATAGTGTAGTAGTAGTAGTAGTAGTAGTAGTAGTAGTTGTAGTAGTAGTTGTTGTAGTAGTAGTAGGAGGAGGAGGAGGAGGAGGAGAAGGAGGAGGTGAAGGGCCATCAACTTGAGTTCATCAATCAGGTCAATTATAGTGAACGAAACATGGTGATTTAATTTGCATGTCAAAATTTTGTCTATATTCAACAAGAAGTTTTCCACAAATACATAAAAGAGAATAACTATCTACGTATTTAAGAAAGTGATTAATCTTTTATATTTTTAGCATCAGATAAAAAGTCTACTAAACAACTTGCCATCATGAAAAGTTAACTATATTAAGAAATAAAACAAAAAAGATTAGTATTTATACATTTATTTACAAATAAAACACATTTATCTAAATTTCTGACATATTTAATTAGATCTCCAAAATCTCGTTTATCTACTCCTCCTTCTGATGGATACACACAATAAAATATATTTTTTGTAAATTTCTATTAGATTTGCCAGGTTTCGATTCGCAATCCAATTAGTGTTAAATGAACTG
>JAEQML010074374.1:0-14410 GCA_016904865.1 Pissodes strobi | reverse complement strand
AATAACAGAGACCTTCGAATAACCGCGTCTCAAAAATTAACCAATAGAGTCAGAAAAATGCGGTTTTTACTGTTCAATAGAGAAATAACGACTCTATATACTCCGAAATGTTCAAATTCATATTGTAAATTTCATATCTTTTACATGCGATCAAATTTGAGTACATCAAAACAACAGACCTTTGAATAACCGGGCCTCAAAAATTAACCAATAGAACTACTGGAACTAGCATAATGCGGTTTTCACTGTTTAATAGAGAAATAACGACTCTATAAACTACGAAATTTTCAAATTTATATTTAAGTTTCATGTCTTTTATATGCGTTCAAATTCGAGTATATCAAAACAACAGACCTTCGAAGATCCCCGTCTCAAAAATTAACCAATAGAGCTAGCAAAATGCGGTTTTTACTGTTCGCTCCGCTTTCGTCCAGGATCTTCTTTTTACACCGGTTACATCCCCTGAAAATTTCGGCCCTCTACCTATACGGGAACATGCCAGTAGAAAGAGCGTGACGCGTGACGTTACATATTTGAGCGTGACGGCTTGGTCTCATTCAACCCCCACAAAAAAAAAACGCAAAACGCGCCTAAATAATTCACTTCAAAGAGCCTTGGCACCGACGGGAACCGAACGCGGGGGGGCCGTCCATATCACAAACTCAGAATCTGACCGCAATGCACTACTAGACCTGTCGTGATAAATTATCAATTCGCTGGATCGTAGATAAAGTGAAAGTGACCTTAACCCACCAATCAGAAGCTGCTAACATAGCATAGTGCCGTAGGACTGTAGAGTATCTTAAAACGCCGACGTGTAGACATTTTCGTGTCTTCTCCACTGATTAAGTATGTTCTCAAATTTTCTGCCCTAGGCTCATTAGGTATTTTTCAATGTCTTATTTCGAAGAGTTATTATTATTATTAGCTCTCTTAAATAGGTAAGTAATATCTAAATTAAATTCCTTATTATCGTCTTCTTTTTCAATACTTAGTGCTGGTATTGGATTCTGTAGATCATTCTCAGATTTATTAAAGCAGCTAGCTTCAGATATTTAAAATTCTTGAGCTGCCTCTGTATAAGTTTTCCCCATGAAGATGAGAAAAATATTTCCACTTTTAGTCAGAGAAGCAAAATACGAACTACACAGTATATCCAATAAGTTCTGTATTTCATCTCTCGCAGTAGTCGCAGCTTGAATACAGTAAATTATTTACTCATCGGTAGCGTCTCTATCAATTTTATTATTAAGTTCATGACCTCATATTTCTAGCTTGTCTAAAACCAAATGTATTCCAATTACCATCAATGGGAGTGTGCAATAGCTTTCCTCTTCGAACACTCGTAATTTCAAAACACTTTCTTCAGAAAGTGTTTTGAAATTACTCAGATGCTGACAAAATTTACTGATCAGAACCCATTCTTTATCTGGTATCTTATATCTAGTTGGGAATCTAAGAGCTCATAGGAAGCGTTTTAAGGATGCCCTATACATGTCACGAACATCCACCTAAAAAATATGAAAATCTATGCAAAATGACATGCTGAATTCTTTAATGTCCACCCACCCACCACCCTCCCTCCCCTTATATGCGGAGTTAAGAGTATCATTTTTTTCTATTGGCAAGACAGCTCAGTAGGTTATTCTTTTAATTCTTTTAACACAGAATTATAGAATTCAGATTTGTTTCCCTTCCTCATAATAATATTCTTTTCTGAATCCAATTCAAAAAGTGAAGATGGATAAGAAGTCCATTCGTTATAGAATACCCAAATTTTTGTTTCCTCTTCAAGTTCTTGAGTAAAATGTAGATTTCCTAACATTTATGCTTCACTTTCATATAACTCACCCACAATAGCTTTTTGTTTTTTGCTTTTTGCTTTGCGTTAAACAAATTTAACTTTACTCCTTCAATTTTTTCTGCGTATTCCTTGTTTGCCTTAGCTATGGCGGCTATTGCTATTTCTTCTGCTTTATAAACATTGCTAATATATCCGTAACAAATATTAACCAATTCTTTAAGGTCTGATTGAAAAAGATTATTTTTTTGTTTTATGATTCTTTTAACTTCTAGTTTATCTTTATGGCTCTTTCTTGCTTCGCAACTTGAATTATCACTAAATTCTTGAATTCGGTGCAAGATTTGTAGGTCGTTAATTTTTTTGCCATTTTCCAGATCTCATTCTGCTTATTAAATGCTAATATCTGTTTACGTTTCCGTAAACCGTTACTGTCACGACTTTTATTGCATAATATACAAACATCTGAATGAGAAGATCTACATCCTTCACCAGTTTTAGGTTCGGAAGCATTGCCCTCAGTTTCAGATTTTTTGTAAGCACTTCTTGTATAAGTTCGTCTACACTTACCGTGATAAGCAGAATTTAGTGATACAAACACTTCCTCTTTGTCATCATAATATTTAAGAGCTATGGCTTATCGGAATTTTCTCTACATGCTTGAAACAAGTAATGGATGCTCTCTTTTGTAACGTCCTGTACCGTTTCCACACTACATCTATCTGTATTTCGACTCATATTTTATCTTGGACAAGAGGACACAGTAAACACACAAGAAGGATTATTATCATAATTATTATAAAAATACTAGCATCAACTATGATATTGTCGAATCACGTGAATTAAGACTAAACGTAAACTGTAAACTCCTACTGAACAGGGATTCCCGTGCTGCCTCTGCAATACATTACACACACACCCGACCGCACCGATATTGAGTGAAGTTTTATGCGCGCCGTGGTTTCAATAATTATTAACATAAAAACAAGACGATTTTTGAAAAAAGTTTCAAATAAAAAAACTTCTTTTATTATTTGGCTACAACTTTCTCGCTTATAGTATCCATCTATTTTTAAAAATAAAAAAGTTTTCTAGATTGAGCAATTTGTCTAGTAATCGAGTAAAATATTATGTGTCCCACTGAAAAAAAAAATATCACCAAAGGCATATTAATTATTCCTAATTAGGTTTTATGTTAAAACCGTCCTAAGATATGTTTGACAAAGGCCATATTAAAATTTCATGTCGATCGAAGTTAAAATAAGGGACATAGAGATGCAAAAAATTAAAATTTTGCAACAATTTTCAAGAGTTTTGGAAATTTGTCAATTACTCTGATTTCGCAATTCCGGATCAAGGGGCGAACAAAAAATTCGATTCCGGCAGGTCATTTTACATAAGAATTCATATTTTCTAGGTGGATGTTCGCGACTTGTATAGAGGTGGTCGATTTCAGCACCTCTGGGTCCCAACTAATCTTACAACATAAAAGATGGCGGACAAGAAAATGTAAATTTACAGAGTGGTTTTTACTGCAAAAGTGGTGTTGCATTAAAAGTAAAAATGCAACGTAAAAAATGTTCCAAAAGGCGAATAGAAAAGAAATATTTAGCATGACGCTATGAAGAAATCGCTAGTAGGCAACCTACTGAGGTAACCAGCCTATTTAAAAATATTATTTCATTAGACCTTATATATTCAGTCTTGGGACACCCTATATGTCTGTAAAGAAAGAAAAAGAGAGGTTTTGCGAGGTTTTTGGAGGAGATCCGTAAGTGTATCGCTCGAGAACGAGGATAGATAGTCAAAAGTCGGCGCAGTGTACGGTTTATTTTGGTGAATTGTTTTGCTTCAGTGTTGTAACATGTCTTTACAGGTCAGTAAAATGAAACTTATAATATTGTTATTAACATAATTTGCAAAAGTATTTCTTTTATTCTCATGGATACCTATTTCATATTTGATGGCATAACATGTGTACATATTTAATGAAATCGTTTTATGCTGTGAATAACACTGCTTTAAATAAATGAAAACAAAAATTTATTGTTTGCTGTCTTTTCGTGCTGGAATTTTGGTTTTAGTATGACTGAGCTTGCAAGTAAGAGTTTTTGTGAAATTACTAACATTTTCCTACCCTGACGGGCGAATATCCTAGCTATAAATGAAATGATCGTTCCAGAGATATTGGCTCGAATTTCAAATTTAGCTGAGTAGCTTCTAACCCAGGGCCTGAGTACAAGCCAGCGGCGTCTGACTAACTAACACCACTCTTCGGTAGTGTAGTGGTTATAACATCCGCCTGACACGTGGGAGACTCGGGTTCGATTCCCGGCCGGAGAGCTATCTCTTCAGTTTTAAATGTACTATTATAAGTGTGGAACTACGAATTGTGGCACGGGAGACAGTGATTTAATTAATTATTATACTAATAAAGGTTATACCGCATAATTCGGTTTAGGAATTTAGATCGAGGGTTTCTCTGCCGTACTCTTTCCCCTCGTGAATTCCAGACTGAGTCCGGCACGTTTTTCTCGAATAATTTGGCACGTTTTCTCTAATAAATTATATGTATTAAGAATATGTGGTTTAATTTACATGACGCACCTTTCCCTCAAATTTCGCTAATTTTGTTACGTCTGAGTAAGTAAAATTGTGCAAAATATAATAATAACACCACGTAGGTATTGGTTTTCTCTTTAATCTATTTTGACGGTCATTGGCAAAATAAAGACAAAGCACAACTTATCTCATTCAACTATGTTGAACAGACCCGGGTATTTGATACTACACTACCTCGTCAGTTGTCGGATAAAGAAAGCATGCTTATAAAAATTATTGAAAAACTAGAGGACAGAAACAGATTATTAAATGAAAATAAGGATCTACTAAAAGGAAAAGGGAATTTTTTTTGAAGAAAAAGTAAAAAATAAAAGAAGCCGTGGAACATTACAACTTGCTAAATTACAATATAAGAAACCATTTCTGCAGGACTCAATAATCTGGGTGAGGTGGTGTATTAATTTATGCATATAAACAGTTTAATGTCAACAATATATATGGATATAGACATATCGTGATATCTCATTGAAAATGATTTGAAGCCAGAAAAGTGAGCCAGGATCGGAAAATGTGAAAATTTTTTATAATTAGAAGCAGTTTCTGTTTAATTTTATGGCAAATTAGAGGTAAAATTTTACTTTTAGCATATCGATGCATATAGTTTTTGTGGTAAGTAAGTAGATAAATTGAAATCCTATTTAGCATGATTTGGCGATGGGGAAATTGGCCAGGATCGCCGAATTTGGACATTTTTCAAGCGATAAGCAGCCGTGTCTATCGATTTTATGGAAAATTTCGACTTAAAATATCGAATAATATATAGAGCACAAAAAAATACTTGTATTTGATAATATTAATCTAGCATTGTGGAAGTCTTCACTTCTGTGATGTAGTCGTTTTTTTACGTGCATGGTTAATCGCCACGGTTTCATTGGCTATAAAATAATGATTAGTCGCTGATTTCGGGTTGTTTAGCTTGAATCACTTTGGTTATTTTCATTTTTTCATAAAGTAGGTACTTCTACTACGAGAGCTTTAAACATCTGGCAACATTGTAAAGAAAATTCTAAGGAGTTATATTAAGGACAATATGAGAATCTTGTTGATTGATAAACATATAAATATGAAACCAGAACAGGGCGCATTATTTGTTATCGACCCTTAGTCGCAGCAATATGTGTTGAGTACTGTTTAGGATTGCCATCTTAGAATTTCCAAAACTATAACCTGAATGTCTAAATCCCCGGACAATTTTGATTGAATCCCTGGACGCACCATTCGCGTCTACCTACAGCAATTTTGAGCCTTCACGCATGCGTACGTGCTATTTCATACATTTTTCAGTTGTTTTTTCTTGATTTTGAACATTGCCCTGGGTCAGTTTAGGTTGGTTTTGATTGGTAGCGGAGCGAGCGGAGGGCCATGCGTAAAGTGAAATATTAGAACCACAAGGCCGGGCTGCTGCCAAATGCGCAGGATCGAAGGTCGAAAATTTGCTGTAGGTTGACGCGTGCACAACGTGATACACAGTTTACAAAATGATCATGTTACAAGGCACTTACATTTAAAATTTTTATCCAATGTTGCTCTGAGAAATAATAGGAAAACTATTAATTTTTTTAATCTAAAATATACTTTTTGAACCCTTGTGCACACGTGTAGCGAGTGAACGCAGCAAAGCAAACGAACAAATAGTTTGAAATTAAGTCAATAGTAGATATATTTTCGAACCTCTTTGTTCAAATATACGAAAAAGTAAAGACAGTGATGTGAGCAGATATTTTATTCTTAACCATCTACACGAGTCCTTCCTCCTAACGAGTCTTAGGCTTGTGCGCGCATCACAATGTTTTTACTTGTAATTTGCATTTTTTTTCACTTCACGCATAGCCCTCCGCTCGCTCCGGGGGCGCAGTCAATCAAAACTGACCCATGGCAATGCCCAAAATAAAAAAAAAAACAACAACCTTAAATAACATAAAAAAGCATGCGTTGCCGCTGGAATCGAACCCGGGCCGCCGCGCCGTATCAAAAACCACAGCATTAAACAACTGAGCCACGAGGCCCACTCACAGCAATTCCCGGGACCATAAAGACATCTACCTACATATTTGTCATGTCAGAAATGTGTTTATGCAAGCCCAGGTCTCGTCAGGCGGAAGGACTCGTGCAGATGGTTAAGAATAGAATGTACGCGTGATGTCATCATCACGTTAACAGAGACGACAGCGCGGGATCTGCGCCTGCGATCAGAGTTCTTGGAATTGTAGGGATGTTCTATACTATCGATCCATTTCATTATTATTATTTAGATAAAAATGTATATTACTAATGTTGAGATTGCTTTATTTCGGTGAATATATTTTGGTCAACATAGATTTTGTGGAACGTTTGATCATTATAGTAATCCCGGACGCTTGTAAGAATTATCCCGGACTTCCCCCGGACGATCAAAAAAAAAAGACGACAATGTCCAGGGAAAAGAGAACAGATGACAACTCTAGTACTGTTGAGCTTATTTCTCTTCTCAAATATTGTACTTTTGAAATAAACGTTTATTTGTCTTAAAAACGAGGTTGACATTTAATTTCTGAGAAATTGAGGAAATTAAAAAATCATTCAAAGATAAGTTCTCAAACAAATCAAGAAACTATTATAGGCTTTATTGGAATTTGTCTCTGTTATACCGACACAAACTTGTATTAATTCGATTTAGCAACAAGTGTGATGATTGGTTTTCCTCAACTTATAAAATTAATTTATCACTCGGCCTGCTATGTCTAATAAACATGACCAATTTTTTTAGCCACCCGGTATATAAGTCCGATAATTACATTAAAAAAAACTACAACTTCTGTTAATTCTTTATTGTTCTTTATAAATACTATTACAACTAGAATCTAAAATTTGTTATAATACAGAGTTGCTTCCCGTTACTTACAATTAAAACCTGTTAAAACCAGCTCGTTTAAATCAGACACATGGTATATAATCAACCAAAACGAATGGCACAACTTAAAAGAAAATGCATCGATCGTTGCGAATAAAAGAGGCAAGAATAAAAACTATTCTACAGAAAACTAGCCAATCAAAATCAGTGTTTTATGGTATTTTTGTTCGCCTAGTCAGACAAAGCGCCCCTTATGGTAAAGCCTTAACACCTCAAAAATAGTTTGGGTGATCGGTTTGACTGAACATCCTGTATATTATAACAGATGTTTCGTTATTTATATAGAAACGATTCTATATTGAGGTTACAAATATCTGGTCTCAAAATCGAATATGGATCTATATAATATTACCAAAAATATATATAATGTATACACCGGGTGATCTAGATTCAACGTAAACTGAATTACATTGTTATTCATTTAAAAAGAATGTGAAGTGTAATATTGTATTATTTTGAATACCAGAAGTCCGGTGACACTTCCGGTTTATTGGTGGGTCGCAAATTGAAATTTGGTTTAAACATGGGGGTGTTGGAGCTATTTTTCAGAAAAGTAAAATGGCTTATGAGTTATCAATGACACGCTTCAAAATTTAAATATTTTTATGCATTTTTACAGGTTTTATATCACTCTTGAATTAACATAAAATATGGCATGTTTTGTAAAATTTTATAAAAAAAATGTGAATGTGAATTAAGCATTAAAAAAAATACACAAAATTATATATGTTTTATTGAAACAATCAGAAGTGGTAATATCAAATTGCCATTATTATGACAATTCATTACTAAAAATATTAAAAGAGAAACAATTTAAAGTATAATCTCACAGGGCTTTTGATTTTTAGAATAAACTGATTCCAGCAGCGCCATCTTTAAAACAAATGTTGAACTTGTGACTCATTGTTAAAAAGAAAATTTATAGTAGAATACGAACATGCGAACATAGAAAAAAGTTACGTCCACTTCCAGTTAAGTCGGAACAGGGGGGCCAAAGTCACATTTGGCTACATTGGATCTGGGTCACCCGACATAGTAATATTAATTTTAATTTGATGTTTACAAAATTCTACGAAAGCGTAGCCTGAATCCACAGATCAAACTCTGAATTCAGAGGAAAAAGTCTAAATTCATGGTGGTGATACATTAGACGTTTCTGGCGGGCCACTGAAGTGATCGCTCTGAAAACGTCATCGCTTACATAAACGGATATGCTTTACCCTCATGATACAAATAGGCGTGCTGTGTACGGCTGTCGTGTTGATAATACTGCCAAAGCCTTTTCGAGGGATGTAAAGTTCTTTACCTTCCCAAAGGGCAGTGTTTGGTGGCTTTTTTGAGTATGGTCGTATTTGTTCAAAACATTTTAATGAGGGTGATTAACGAGAAAATCCTTAAACACGAGTTGCTTGAATAAACTCCAAAAATTTTCTGAGCGATCCGTTGATTGGCTTGTCAGATACGTTTAACGTACCATCCACCGCGAATCGCCCTGTACATAAAACAATTATACAGGAACCCGTCTACACTTTCGTAAAATTTTAATATATTAATTAATGCACAATTTAAAAACTTGCCCTACCTAGGATTAGGAACCAAGTTAACTATCTATTAGTAACTACAAAAAGTAAGTACCATACCAACTCAAGTCTTAGTATAATACATTTTACATACATATATGGGCCACTTAGAGTGTGATATGTGAACTTGATGAAAACTTTACCTTTAAATAAAATAAAAACCATACATTCCGAACGTAGCTACTTTTCTTTAAGTAATATTAGATAAAAGTTTCAAATTAAAAATTTTAATAAATTTTAGTTAATATGTACGAAATTTATCCCCAAATATCCCTCATTGGTAAGATTATGGAGGGCTTTATTGCAAGGCTTCAAGAATGCCCAGATAATGATGGACGACGCTTAAAAAGTGTTATTTAAAAAAAAAATAACTTTTTAATTCGTTTTTTTTATCTTGGACTAACCGTTTCTTTAATAGATTAATATGCAATATTTGTAAATAAAAATCTTAAAAACTGCATGCTTTATTGTTTATTCTTTTAGTGTTTAAGGGTTATTTTACCGCAATATGTCAAAAAATACTGTCCTTTTAAACAAAAAAAAAACTCGAAATAATAATTATATCAGAAATTTACAGAAACGACTTTTTAAATTCTCAGTTTACACTCTAAATTTAGAGCCTAGAAGCAAACTTTAAAGTCTCAACTCAGCTCGAATTTACAGTTTAAAGTCAAATTTCAGCTTGATTGAATACTATGCATGTAATAATCCTCTAAAAAAAGTATTTGAATTCCTTTAAACCGGGCCAACTTTAAAATAAAATGTAGTAATTTTAAGCTTAGAGGCACTACTGTGTAATTTTATTAATATTTCCGAATGTAAGCTATGTATTAAGGCTTTAAATTATGAATTCAGACTTTAAACTTTGAGCTCGGACTTCAAGCATTGAATTCAGATCAAAATCTCTAGATTCAAATTTTAAATCATTTAGAGTTTAAAAGCACATTTTGAAGCGTGAATTCAGACGATTTAAAGTTTGATCAAAAACTATTAACTAAATAAACATTTAATATTTTAAAGTAATTGATATCGTTTGCATTCCAAAGGCTACACTTTAAAAATGTTTAGAAATTGGTTTATCTTAATATCTTCGACAGCTTGGAGGAGCCAGCCAGCGGTAAATTTTCGTTATATCATTTTGACTTTAAACAGCACACTTTAAAGTCTTTATTCAAAGTCTAAGCCTAAATTCAGTGTTTAAAGTCTGATTTTTATTTCAATGAATACTCTAAAAAATTTTAAATGTTTGCTTCCATTTCAATATTTACTTACGAAGGCTGAGGCGGTACTACTTTAAATTATTCATATTTTAGGCTACCAGTTTAATACTGACACTTTGAATGTACCGTTTAAGAGCTAAATCTAATTCAGGAGCGTTCAAGCATGAATTCAAGGTGTAAAGCAGAAATTCTGAATTTAAAGTCTGATCTCTGCTTGACCGAATATTAGCAACTTTAAAAATTGAAAAATGGATAATTCTAATTCTTGTTTTATCTTATTATGTACGAAAATCCTGAAATAGGGCTAAAAACACCAAATTTAGACCAAATTCAGACTAATCTGCGAATTTAAGCTTCAAACCCTAAAAGCTGATTTTAGAACGAATTCTAAAGTCTGAAGTCCGAATTCGGGGTGTAAAGCTTAAATTAAAATTTTAAAGTCTCTAAATAAAATTTTTAACGTGTAACATTCAAGGTGCAATTTTTTTATATTTCAAACCTTTAAATTCAGTATTACAATTTTAAACTCTGACTTCAGACTTTTAGTTCTGGGTTTACATTTAAAACTGTGAAATTATACTTCAAACTAAACCCTGAATTCAGATTTTAAAATTTGATTTAACAGTTTACACTCTGAATTTATAATTTAAAAAGAGAATTCAGAGTTAAAGCCCAGCCTTTGAGTTTAAAGCCTCAATTCTGTATGTAGCTGATTTTCTTTAAACTAGCCTAACTTTAAATTAAAAAATAGGCAATTTTAACGGTAATTCTAACTCAAGCTCAAAGCTGTTTCTCTGTAATTTTATTTATATTTCATATTTTAAGCTGTTAATTTTGTATTCTGACTTCAAGCACTAATTCAAACTTTAAATCTTGAATCAAGAATTGCGACTTTAAATTCATATTTTAAAGTCTGAATTCAGAACTGAAAGTAGGACTTTAAAGTTTAAGGTTGGATTTCGGTTTCGTCAAATATTATGCACTATGTTCTTAAATAAAATAAGCATTATAATATATCAACTTAGTTGATATTCTTCAAACATTCGAGATAAGAGGCTATACTTCAAAAAGTGTAAAAATTGGTAATTTATTTTTTTTTCTAAAGGAGCCACGATAAACGTTTCGTTATACCTAATACAGACTTTAAGAAGCGCAATTTAAAGTCTATTCAAAGTTTATGCCTAAATTCAAGGATTATAGTCTGATTTTTATTTACTTGAATATCTTAAAAACTGAAAAGTTGAAAAGCATAATTTAAAGTTTCCATTTCAATATTTATTTACCAAACTTAAATTTAAATTATTGTTATTTTATACTCCTAGTTTAAAACTTACACTTTGAATTTAGAGTTTAAAAGCTAACTCCAATTCAGGAGCGTAAAGCCCAAATTCGAAACTTATACTCTGATCTCTGCTTGCTGCTATGGTATATGAGGTTCTAATCAAACATTTTGCAACTTTCAAAAATGAAAAATGGGTACCTAATATTAAGTCTTGTTTTTATTTTATTATTTATAAAAACCCTGCATTAAAGGTGAAAACCCCAAATTTAAACTTTGAATTGACAATTTAAGGGCTAACTCTAATTTAGGAGCGTCAACGTATGAATTTAAAGTGTGAAGTCCAAATTCTAAATTTAAAGTTTGATTTCTGCTTGACCGAATACTCTGATATATGATGAGTCTCTAAATACATTTTGCAACTTTAAATGGGTAATTCTAAATTTTCGTTTTTATCTTATTATGTACGAAAACCCTGAAATAAGGCTGGAAACATCAAACTTAGACTTAATCTGCGAATTCAAGCTTCAAACCCTAAAAGCAGAGTCTAAAGGCGAATTCTGAATTCGGAGTTGAAAGCCTAAATTAAGAGTTTAAAGTTTCTAAATAAAATTTTGGACGTAATCGCCCCCTTTTAACATTCAAGGTGCATTTTTCTTTATTTTTCAAACTTTAAATTCAAATGAAAAGTTTTAAATTCTGAATTCAGACTTTTAGTTCCGTATTCAGACTTTAGGAGGTAGGAAATTATACTTCAAACTAAGCCCTGAATTCGGATTTTAAACTTTGATTTTGCAGTTTACACTCTGAATTTAGAACTTAAAGAGAGATTTCAGACTTAAAGCCCACCTTTTGAGTTTAAAATTGTAAAAATGGGTAATTTAAATTTCTGTCCTCGACAGCCTAAAAGAGCCAGGATAAACGCTTCCAAATAATACAGACTTTAAGAAGCGTCCTTTAAAATTTATTCAGAGCCTAATTCAAGGTTTAAAATCTGATTTTTATTGAATTGAATTCTTTAATTATTGAAAAGTGGAAAAGCATAATTCAAATTTTCATTTCAAATTTAAACTTTGAATTGAAAGTTTAAGGGCTAAGTGTAATTTAGGAAAGTTGAAGCATGAATTTAGAGAGTGAAGTCCAAATTCTAAATTTAAAGTTTGATTTCTGCTTGACCGAACACTATGTTGTATTATGAGTCTCTAAATAAAACGTTTTCCACCTTTAAAAATTTAAATGAGAAATTCGAATCCTTGTTTTTTGCTTATCTACGAAATCCCTGAATTAAGGCTGAAAATAGCAAATTTAGACTTTAACCTATGAATTCAAGCTTCAAACCCTAAAAGCAGATTTTAAATGCGAATTCTAAAGTCTGAACTGAAAGTCCGAATTCGGAGTGTAAAGCCTAAATTAAGAGTTTAAAGTTTCTAAATAAAAATTTTTACGTAATCGCCCCCTTTTAATATTCAAGGTGCATTTTTCTTTCTTTCTCAAACTTTAAATTCACAATTAAAGTTTTAAACCCTGACTTCAGACTTTTAGTTCTCGATTTAGACTTTACACTGTGAAATTACACTTCAAACAAAACCCTGAATTCAGATTTTAAAATTTGATTTAACAGTTTATACTTTGAATTTAGAATCTAAGGAGTATTCAAAGTTAAAGCTCAGCTTTTGAGTTTAAAACCTCAACTCTGTATATAGCTGATTTTCTTTAAACTAGCCTAACTTTAAATAAAAAATAGGCAATTTTAACGGCAATTCTAATTTAAGCTTAAAGGGGTTTCTCTGTGATTTTATTTATATTTCAGATTTTAAGCTTTAAATTAAAACTTTAAATTAAATTTAAGGTTGAATTTCGGTTTAATCAAATATTAGGTAATATCGTTTTAAATAGAATAAGCATTATCATATTTCAAGTTATATCTATATTATTACATATGATATCCTTCAAGCATGCGAGATAAGAGGCTATACTTCATAAATTGTAGCAATGGGTAATTTAAATTTTTATTTAAAGGCGCCACGTAAACGTTTCTTTATAATACAGACTTTAAGAAGCGCAGTTTAAAGTCTATTCAAAGTCTGAGCCTACATTCAAGGTTTATAGTCTGATTTTTACTTACTTGAATACTTTAAAAATTGAAAAGCATAATTTAAATTTCTGTTTTAATTTGAATATTTATTTACGAAACCTTAGGCGATCTATATTTTAAATTATTCTTATTTTAGACTTCGAGTTTAGTACTGACACTTTGAATTTAGAGTTTAAGGGCTAATTCTAATTCAAGAGCCTTAAAGTATGAATTCAGAGTGTTAAGCCCACATCCGAAATTTTAAGTCTGATCTCTGCTTGATCTAACACTATGTTATATTATGAGTCTCTAAATAAAAAATGTAGCAACTTTAAAAATTTAAAAATTAGTAATTGTAATTCTTGTTGTTATTATCTTCGAAAGCCCTGAATTAAGGCTGAAAACACCAAATTTAGACTTTAATCTACGAATTCATGCTTCAAACCCTAAAAGCAGATTTTAAATGCGAATTCTGAAGCTTGAATTCGGAGTTGAAAGCCCCAATTCGGAGTGTAAAACCTAAATTAAGAGTTTAAGGTTTCTAAATATTTTTTTTACGTAATCGCCCCCTTTTAACATTCAAGTTTCATTTTTCTAAATTTTTCAAACTTTAAATTCAAAATTAAAGTTTTAAACTATGAATTCAGATTTTTAATTCTGTATTTATACTTTAGGCTCTGAAATTATACTTCAAACTAAACCTAGAATTCAGATTTTAAACCTTAATTTTACAGTTTACACTGTGAATTTAGAATTTAAAGAGACAATTCAGAGTTAGAGCTCAGCTTTTGAGTTTAAAGCCTCAGTTCTGTGTATAGCTATATTCTTTAGACTAGCCTAACTTTAAATTAAAATGTAGCCAATTTTAAGGGTAATTCTAATTCAAGCTTAAAGCGATTTCTCTGTAATTTTATTTATATTTCAGATTTTAAGCTTTAAATTAA
>JAEQML010074373.1:0-14412 GCA_016904865.1 Pissodes strobi | reverse complement strand
TTTTTTTAGTAACATGGGAAAATTACCTTCCTGGAATGATTGATTTATTAAAATACACAGGGGGAAACATAACGCATGTGAAACTTTTTTGATTATGTTACATGGCACTTCATCAATGTCGGCCGATTTTTTTTTGCATACTCTTTTAATAATATCAATAATCTCGCCCATATCAACTGGCTCAAGTTCAAACTTATTGATGTTAACGGTGCTGTGAGGCTTGGGTTTAATATTCTTATCAGGCTGTTTATTTAAACTAGGAATTTCGCAGAAATGCCTGTTGAAAACCTCACACAGCTCCCCAGTATTAGTGATAGTTTTATTTCCGTCTGTAAGTTCAATAACATGTTCTGTCCTATTTTTGCCTGTTTCTTTCTTTATAATGTGCCATACACATTTACTCTTGTTTTCTGCTCTGGATATTTCGGCATCATATACCTAGTTCTTTTTTGTTGTTTTTTAGTTGTGTTCTGTATTCTTTCAATTTCTGTCAATAGCTCCACCAAATAATAGTGCAGCAGCGAAAGAAAAAGCCATCTCAAGAATCTCCGCCAGTTCGCCATTGTCCCACCATCCTGCACCAACTTACACCAACAAAATAGTCGGTGGAGAAAGTGCTGCACTAAATGGCACTCAGTTCAAGTGCACCGGCGAAAGAAAAAGGGTTGGTGCAAAAGGTGTACTTAGTGCAGGTGAAAGAAAAACACCTAATGTTGAATGAGGAATGAGGCACGGCCACCTTGTCGTATAGGTAGCCGTGAATGAGGTGAGGGTACCGTTTACTTCCCGTTACTCTCGGCTGTACTCGGCGATCTCCGGAGTTTACGCGTTTCTTTACTATTTCAGAATGTCTTATATTTCACTTCACGCATGGCCTCTGCTCGCTTCGCTCGCTACGGGGGCTCAATCAACAATTACTAACCAAAACTAACCCAAGGCATAGCCAAAATGAAGAAAAAAACTTTTTACACACATAACCTTAAAAAACATAATGAAATCACGTGTTTCCACCGACGGGAATCGAACCCGTGTCGCCGTTTCACGGGCCAAGCATCCAACCACTGAACGAACCATCAAGGCACTTCAAGACAGTTCGTTGGACTGTAAAGACATGTGTAAATTTCACGCCTTCCGGAGATCGTCGAGTACAACCGAAAGTAACGAGAAATAAATGGTATTCTGTCAAATAGCAACACATAAGCCAAATTTATTAAATTCTTGATCTATGCTCGGATGAGGGTGGGAATAAGTACCGAAACCTTAATTAGAGTCAACATTTGTTTCAAACAAAAATGTATGGCATAAACTTGACAAATCGACAACACTGTTGAAGGGCCTATTAAATTTTTTATCGGTTCCGCCTTACGACAAAACAACGAAACAACCCGATTGAAAAATAATGACATTTTATTGGCACGTTCGTTTTTTTTTTTAAATATTTAGTAAAATTTTCGTTTAATTTAACTTTCGAATCAGTGGCGTCCAGGATATCAAAGGAGAAATCAGTAAGATACATATACTGAAGATTCTTCAGTGAAGATTGAAGAACCAGTAGTCTTGGGGTTGGAGACGCGTTTATTTATATCCCAACTAGTTTTTGCCAATTGTCAGGTTTCCGGCGATTTCATTGGCTACATACAGACAAACGTCAAAAACGTCATATATGGGTATGTTATTTATCACCTGGTGCCTGGTGAGCTTTTTGTTTTTTGCCCAGAATCGTAAATTTACGATTCTCTTTTTTTTTTGTTAAATGCCCAGATGATTCCGAGTAAATGTAGATTATTTTAATTTGGATATTAAAATTATGGAAAGTTGATAAAAGTTGATAAATCCCATACATAGAAAGGATTTTCCCTTGCTTGTTCTTAATGTTAATATCTAACTAACTAATCCAAACTAACCCAACTTTTAATAAAATAGTCAAAAAAAATACTTTCATGGGCAATGACATTAAAACTATTCCACTCTAGTAAAAAAATCGTTTTACATTAAAAAATTTCACAATATAATTAATATTTTCTTCCTTTCGCAAGCCCGTTTTCTTATTTTCTTTATTAATGTTTGTTATTATAATTCAATTTTTTAATAAACGCTCTCGTTATAATCCTATATATTATTTTGTTTTTTTAAAAAGCGTGCCAATGAAGTTCCTTTGTGATCGTCTAATAGAAAGGCTAAAAATTCATGCATTAACAAAAGCTAGTTGAGACTAATCTGTGGTTGAGATGTAAATATGCGCCTTGTTGGCAACATTGACTTTAATTCAGTGTTGCCAATATGACCACCACAAATAATATACGACTGTTAAGAAGTGTTGTAAAAACGTCCTTTACTTAATCGCATTTAATTAAGCACGCCACTGGATAAAAGTGCATGCCGCGTACGAATGCACAATGTGGAATGTGGCAGTTAACGCTCCATAATTCTAGAATCAGCCGTTTGGCCTAGTGCTGGCAACCGAAGACGGTTTTTCGGATAGTCGGTTAACCGGTTTCGGATTATCCGCGGTTTTTCAAAAAACCGAAACCGGTTAACCGGATACTCGGTTAACCGATTACGCGAGTTCTCGTTTAACCGATTAATCGATTAACCGAATAACCGGTTTCTCGGCTAACCGATTAATCTAGTTACATGGCACTGAGCCACCGGGTTCTCAAGTAATGGTAAAAAAGATAGAAAGTAAAGTAAAAACTGGGTATTTGGAATGGTAACATACCACATACCTACTGGACGGTGATTATAATTGGAAATGCCTTTAGAAGGCGATTGAAAAATAATATCTACCTTTAATAGAATACCTTTATATTTATTTAAGTTTTAAAAAATTGTAATATGTTTTCTGCTCAGAATTTATATCGATTGTAATTTGTAATAAACAATATTTTTAATTTAATTATTACCTTGGGGTTTATTTCAATAACGACCAAAAACTGGAATAAATTTGGTTCACTAGAATTTAATGATTGTGCCCTAATCGGCAGGGAAACTGAACTAATGGAAATATGCTTCAGAACAAATTATAAATTATGTTTAGCCTATGATGACTGTGTATTAACCGATTAACCGGTTTTCCGATTAACCGGCTATCCGATTAACCGGTTATCCGGTTACCCGGTTTTCACTATTATTCGAATACCCGGTTTTATCCGAAACCGGTTTTTAAGAAAACCGAATAACCGGTTTCAACTTTTCACGGTTTTTGCCAGCACTAGTTTGGCCAACCGTCGTCGATATCCCAACCGAGTCGATCCTGTGGAAATTTCCAACCGTAAGCGCGTCGCTAGAATTTAGGTATTCGCGAATCCAGCTACCGTTGGGGGCGCTGGCATTTGTAAACAAACATGGTGGAAAGCGAGTAACACCTTTGTGTTTTGTCTTCATTTCTAATGTGATATTTGCCGATTTGTGTGTCGTTTTGGATTTTTGTGTGAATTTTACAGTGATTTTAGGTGAAAATATCGTAGTTTGGTGTCTATTTAATTAATATTGGCAAATAGTACACGGTATTTCAGAGTATTTCTATTTGAAATATATGATACATGAAGTATGTGACAATAAACTCTAGTGGAAATAAATATATTGTTCGAGTATAAAATAGTTTTAATCATAGTATATTATACTTATAAGCAGTGTTAGCTAATAAATAAAACTATTTCTTTGATTAGTTAATTCATTTATTACGATTTAAAAATACACAGTACCTATCCAATAAACTGCAAGCAAACACAATATATAAGTAAAAACCAAAATTTGATAGGGCCAGGCTTTTAAATAGAATTTTCTTTCTTCACTATAAAAAACAACCTATGGTTAGACAATGTTGAATATAAGAAGCAATAATTCCGTTCTAAAAGCGGGTCTCTGCGAAAGCTTGCCTACATATTTTTCCTGTAATTGAACATTGCCTACTATATAATATTATTATCATTGCTGTAACGGGGCTATATACAAAAGTTGTTCCAAAATAAAGAACTAGAAGTCCAACTAGTGCTAAAGATAATTAGCAATTTAGTTAAGTTATAGAATACTACTAACCAGTTGGAAACTAATGGATTATTTGCTGCTTACCTCGTATATTGCATAAAGGAGTACCAAATCTCAGCTAGGGAAGACCAAAATACAGAAAGGATATAAAAATGTATGGGAAATTTACTTTCATATCTGTAATAATCCTTTCTTCATTATCTAAGCCAATAAATAAAACATACGCAAAGTAAGAACATATATTTATTTTTAAGACAGAAACATTAAAAATCAATACTGACAAAACAAAATTTATTTGTCTTAAACAGAAAAATAAATCAGTTTAAGACTATAATAATACAATAAATGAAGTGAAAATTGAAGAAGTACAGCAAATAAAATATTTAGAACTGAGTATATTATATCTAAATCATTACCAATGCTACCTATGATATACAAATGCAGAAATTATCTGTCTTTTAACACCAAACACAATATTTATAACACAGTCTTCCTTTCACATCTTAAGATATTTATTACCAATTTGGGGAACTTGCTGTAAGTATAATCTTAAATTATAATGTATTTATAAAACGACTTAAGTGGTATCTAAATATTAGTTAGAATCTCTCCGACACAAAAGTAATTAGTATTCTCGAGGCCAGAGCTTTAAAGCACTGATTAGAGAATTATGTATTTATTGTATTGTAATATTGAGTTACATTAAATAAATGTTTTCCAATTATTTAAATTAAATCTAATAAAAACAACCATTTATTTTACACTAAACTTACTTTATATGAAGAGCAAAATAAAAAAAACTAAGAATACCTATTTAAAATTTGTTACTCGAGAGCACTGGAGTTTGCAGATTTACCATTCCGCAGATAATTAACATAATGTCATCAAAAACTTGCATTAAACTATTTGGCAAGGGAGTATTTAAAATGTTAAAGATTCACATTCTTTGATTGACTCTTTCGATATGTATCCTCAAGTGTATCCTGGCTTTTGAAATTAAAATATTTTCCTTCGATTCTTCCTCTGTAAATTGCGCTTCTTTTTTTAAGAAAATGAGGCCTAATAATTTTAATAAATCTATGGTCGCATATATCATCTATTAAAATGCCTTTATTGACTATAATACTGTCCCTTCTTGGCATCAGTTTATCAATTAGATTACTCTGACTAAAAATGGCCTTTGTCTACCTTTATAATGGGAATATGTTCTTACTCGGCAACATACGCATTTCGGTTTTTCTATAGGTGCTTCTAAACAATCGATTATTATCCGCGTACTTTTAAAATCGTTAAAACATAAAGGCATATTTCTTTGTACTTCGTCAAATGAAGGCCAGTGAATAGACACTTATAAAATATTTGCCAAATGAGATATAAATTCAATGAATATAGTTCTACATAATGTTGGTGATATTTTAAACAAAAAGTATAAAATATTAAACTTTAAAGCCATTTTCAGCTTCATGAAAACTAATATAATCCTATCTTTTATTGATAATTTTCGTTTCTTTACGTCTGGATAAAACTAAGCCATAAGATATATAATTGAGTCAAGTAACTTAAATGTAGGAATACCTGTCAAAGAGTTTAAATGCGAATCTTTTTCAATTGTTGATGCAAATGTTTGAAATAAATCTCCACTTTTAACCTGTACTTCTTTGTCCACAAGATAAGTACCCTGACCTTGCATTTACAGCAAATTGTGTACCACCACCTTTTCTTCTTCTGTGAGGTCCTCAAAAGATCTTTGCTGCAAAATATGATCATCTTCTGGAGTGTTCACGTGCTACACAGAGTGGGTAATCAGCAACAGGTGAATTTAAAGTTTCTTTCACCTTTTGCCTTTTAGCAGCGTGTTTCTCACGGCACTCTGCACTTTTTCTTTTTTCTGTGTCCTCTACCATAAGATTTTTCTTTGGCAAGTTCAAAGATGGTACCGGAACTCCTGGAACAATAAAATATATTAGTTCTGAAATAGGAATATGTACTTCTTGCATGCTGAGTATGTCTGCTTTATACTTATTATTGTTTAACTTAGAAGAAATTAACTTGAACAGTAACTACCTACATCATACCTCTATTATTATCAGAAAATAGAATATACAGACTAAAAAATGTAATTAATAGAGCGTTGCATATATAATAAAACATATTATTAACAATATTAAATACCTTTTGCACAGTAGTCCTGAAATGTTTTGAGCAAACGTGCATAGTGTTAGTAACCGGCTTTCCCATTAATAAAGCATTTTCCGATGCCTTTGCCTTATCCATCTCTTCTTCAACTCCTGTGCATTTGTCAGTTTAACTTTAATACCACTATTTGGGCTCGGGCAATAGTGGAAATGAATGTTTTTGTCCTTTCCTTTTCTGTAATGGCAATCGTAAACACAACAATGTGTTATGCTTCATTTTCGAGCCAGAGGCCATTGTTTTATGTTTGTAGTCATGAAGAAATACACTTTTCTCTCCAGTAAACGTCCAAAAGCAACTATAAAATGAAAAACACGAATATACGAGTCTATAAATTTGAATTTAGAATTTGATATATTACAAAATTTATAGTTTACAAACATTTTATAACATACAATATTACTTTATAGTAAACAACATTAATATTAGGTACCTAGAAAACCTAATTCCTGTATGTACCAGAAATGCTTTGAAAGATACGATCTCGACGAAAATCACATGTAAAATGGCCAAATGCCGGTCGATGATTACTCGCTTTCTAGGTTCAAATTTTTTCCGCATAGAGGGCGCATTGATTTCTGGATTTGCCAATATTAAGTTTAGTTGCCGTTCAGCTCCCGAGAAGGAAAGAAGTGAGAGATCACCTTAGGCCAGCGTCAACGTGGATCTTCAAGAACCCTAAAGGGACGAGCAACTCATCCATTTAGCCTCTAGCCCCATATGTCTAAGGAATTTTTCGGCATTTTTGGCCACTAGATACTTAGCCTATTTTTCGACATCTCGAAAAAGATAGGGCTGTAGAAAGCTCACGGACGAGCGAAAAGAGCCCTGAAGCAAAGGAAAAGGCATTGTAGGACCAGCACTCTCAACTGGTACCGAATCAGCCTTCTATCGAATTTATTGAGTTTTTCCGAGTTTTTGGAACTTCAGGACAGAAGAAATTTCGGAGAAAAAATTTTTTGAAGACAGAAGTTAAGTACTTGAAGAGGCCTTGTCAAGCGGCCGAGTACCAACAATTCACCGATACCTTCAACTGTAGTGCGCACCCTACAGCAACACCCCGCGAAAAAGGTTAGTTGCGAGCACCTTGAGTCAGCCTACTGGTTTGGGTTCCCCCCATTCACGTATGTGCCTCTCTGGTCCTCAATACTAGTCGTAGTTAAACATTGGGCGAGAGTAAAGCGCGTCGACGGCCAGTTCGGTTTCGAGAACTGGAGAGCCCCCTGACTCCCCCATACTTTAGCTACTCGGCCTACGAGTGAAAAGCGAAAAGGCATAGGAGCCGAAAAAAGAAAATAAGGCTTCACCTAAAAAATTCGGGCGCGTTCAAAGAGTGATAAGTTAGCCAAGTTCGTTCGGGAGATAGCGAAGTTATACTGTTGCGACTGGAGCTATCTCAAAAGAAGAATCAAATCACTAGTTCGTATACCATACAAAACCAGCACGGTCTCTGAACTGGGAGTCGTGTCCGGGGAGTAGTTTGGTCTAGATACACATATCACACATTAAATCCCCAAAAAGTCCCCCCTGATGCCCCTGAATTACACAAAATCTCTGTCCGAAAACTGTCGAGCAGCATCTGACAAGTTCCCAGGGATTGGCATATAATACATAGCAAACACCCCCCAAAAATCCCCAAGAAACCACGATTATTTAAAAGCCCTCCTCGAGCAACTTCCGTACGACCCCTCTTAAGGTAATCGATGCCAAAAACTCGCGAATAGCGTCCGACGCCCTCAAAAGACGACTTTTGTGCGATCCTTGTTAAAATTCGTAGGGATCCGACTTCTTAGAAACCTTAAGTCTCAAAAAACTAAAGACATTAATACGTGTTAGATATTAATTAAAATATCTTAAGTTCTTAGTTAATAATTGTTCATTAGAGAAAAAATCAAATAAAACCTGTTATACCAAAAATACTAGATTAAGAGTTAAACTCTCCTAGTACATGTATAAGGCTTATCCAGTGAATTGCGGCACATTCTAAGCTATCACTTGACTTAGGGATTTATCAGGATTTTATTTCAACTATATAGGGTGTCCCAATTGTTCAAATTGGTAATCATTCGAATTACTGATTTTTGTATAAGGCTTAGCCAAGATTAGGACATAGGATTAGGTTAGGGTCGTAGATATTTTGTGTGACAACTACTGACGACTACCTTTTGACAATCCTCCCCCCTGCTAATCCCTTCTGGCACTTTGTAAAGACTTGCTATAAGGATTAGTCAAAATTGAAATTTTGTACATTGACATACAAAAAGACGAATAACTCAAAAGTTAGTCAAAAATAAAATAAATTTAAAAGCATCCCCTGCCAGTAGACCCCCCTGGGAATCTTTCCCCACTACCGTTGTTCTTCAAAGCATTTGATTAATAACGTTTCGGCCTCCTAAGGGAGAAAGTAAGCCGAAGTTTTGTTTTTACTTTAATTTAAACTTTTGAGTTAATTTTGTAGTCCCCATATACAGGGTGACTCTTAGAATCAAGTGGAACTCCTATACGTCTATAGGGTGTTCTAAATTTCTTGCCCAAGACAGGTTTATTGCCCACTAACCTTGTGTTGTATTTAATTCAGCCTTCTGCTGACAGACGTTCTGTGGTGGCTGCTATCTACAATTTCCCTTGGATAGCGGGGAAGGCTTTGGTGGGCCCACCTTCGTTCCCCCCGGACTGACAGTGAGATCAGTTTACGGGTTGAACGTTGTCTAGGAACTCTTTGAAATAGCGAGTAGTCGACTCGATAACGACTTGGCATCCCGTGAAAAAACATAGACATAAATAATTGTAATATAAAAAAATGACTTTCCGAACCCCTCAGTCGACGGCAACCGCGCACCAAAAGCCCCCGAGTGTGGATGAGCTCTTGGTGCTAGAACTGAATCGAGATAGGTCAGAGGAACAGAGAGCGTTAACCCAGAGTCTCCCGCTGACTTCTAGCGAGTATATTGGGGACCCTGAGGAATTTATATTAGACCCGGAAGCGGCCTTTGGGTATTACAGGGAATCTGTTCCCAAATTCACACTCAATAAATATAATGGGGGAGCTCAAATCGAGGCGGGGCTCCACATAGGGCAGCTAGAGCGTCACTCGGCCGAGCCGAGACTACGCGGCCCCCTACTGGATCACCCCGAGCCGCACGTGACACACAGTACGCCTTGGCCCGAAGGCCAATGCGCCGCCACGGGCGACGCACGTGCGCGCCGACGTCAGAAGGAACAATTCGAGCAAGAATAATAAACTAGTTTAAAGTTCTTGCAATTCGAGCAGCTGCTGCCGCTGAAGAATTGGAACTCGGAATATATATCCCTCCCCTCCAGATAGTTATACTGCATTAAGAAAAAAAAGCATGTTCGACATTAACCTTCTAAACAAGAAAGGCCTGGTATCTAAATCTAATATGGCGTCGCTAGTAGGGAGCAGCCTCTGACAATGAAAAACGTATTAATTCATATATTAACTACTTTTGTTACTTTTAACATTGAAAATGTTTCAGTTATCATAGTATGGGGCATCAAATCGCGAGAAAGTGCATGCTACATTTGTCACATTGTCAGACACGTGAGAGATCGTGTTAGTTTCTTTATGCGGATCGGAATCGAAAAATAAATTTAAACTAACTGAAACTAACCGAAAGTTGATTGAACGACTACCCCAAAATAACAAAAGTAACCAAAAGCACCAAATAGGGATTTTTTTTATGGTAGTGGCACACACACTAAAGGGAGATCCTATAGCGCTCGACGAGCGGTGTGTGTGCGAAGATGTTGATTGACATGGTTCTTAAATAGTTGTAGGTTGTAATTAGGGGGAAACAGATGTCCTGGGAGTGAGTTCAGTAATGCAGTGCGCCAGACAAAGGAGTTCTTATAAAGCGATGTTCTAGGTGTTTCCAGTTGTACGATGAACTGCACTGTATATAAATTGCTTAATTTTTATGAACCAGAATATCTATATATCAGAGTTTCTTATTCAAAGGGGCGATACACATAACGTAAATATTCGCTATAAGAGGACACTGGCAATACCCCAGCATAAAACTGAATTTCTGAAAGGTTCTTTCATATATACTTCTGCTTATATTTACAATGGCCTACCTGCAAATATTAAAGATTTAGGCATAGCGTCTTTTAAGTCTAATGTTAGAAAATTTTTGGAGACCAGTGATAGATTAATGCGGGTGTGATTCTGGTATGGGACTTTAAATTATTTTTGTTTTGTGTATGTTTGCTTTAATGTTTGTCGTATTTTTAGGAAAATGTATTCATATTATTTTGTGATGGTTATTAAAATACGCCTTGCGGTACTTTCCACCTTTGTATGGTTTATTTGTTGCATACAATAAAGATTATTTTATTTTATTTTTTTATTTCTATATAAACTTGGTTACTCTCTTGGAGGTGAACTTGAGCCACGTGACCGCAAGGTTGTTCGGTTCGAGTGTTTCTTCGCGGTGACATGAAAGGTCACTTCGGACAAAAAGGCATATTCCGAACTTATGTCTAAATCGGATGTGTAAGTCGTAACCAGGATAGGGGTAGTTTACTGTTGTAGAACATACTTGTGTTTCTGTAAGGGCTAGTATGTGTGGTCTATTTGCTTGTAGATGTTGGTGTACCGAATTTATGTTTGTATTTAAGCCTCTTATGTTGCCGAAATCGATTCTAAATTGGTTCGGTATCTTTGCTGTCTGTGAAATACGGAATGAAGGGCTTTCAGGGCCACCCAACGCCCGGAGATCCGAATGGCCGGAATATTTTGATCCTGGAACCACCATCATGTCCATATATTCCTACTGTGGAATCCGGATACACCAGCGCGGAAGCGGAACGTGATTCGGAAAAACCACTTAGCGCCTCCCGGTACTGGTGGGGCGGTCTTTCACCGGACGATGCGAGTAGGCGTATGCATCTACCACCTAGGGCCGCTTCCACTGGAAGCATCGGCCTCAGACTCATTCCTTTTGGTGGTCCCTAGTCTGACAGGGGTAAGAATGGGGTTTGTTGGGTCACTCCCCAGTGATCAGCTGCATTCCGAGTTGCCACGGGATGTGGCCCATCAAATCTCATCGTCCTCCTCCAGGCTGGAGAATACCAAAGTACAAATGCTGGAGCTGATCACTGGGGAGTGACCCAACAAACTGGCAGGTGCGTCACTTCCCGTAATCAAACTGCTCTCACCAGTTTGACGTTCCTGCCTGCTAATTCAATGCAGTCCCTCTTGTCACAAACTGTCATTGATCAGCTCCAGACTTTGAACTTCGGTATTCCCCAGCCTGGGGGGGACGATGAGATTTGATGGGCCACATCCCGTGGCAACTCGGAATGGCGGAGGCGTCACTCCCCGTAATCAAACTGCTCTCACCAGTTTGACGTTCCTGCCAGCTAATACAATGCAGCCCCTCTTGTCACAAACTTGTCATTGATCAGCTCCAGACTTTGTACTTCGGTTGTTCTCCAGCCTGGGGGAGGACGATGAGATTTGATGGGCCACATCTCGTGGTGACTCGGAATGGCGGTGGCGTCACTCCCCGTAATCAAACTGCTCTCACCAGTTTGACGTTCCTGCCAAAATGTATCGGAACAGAAAAGTAAGTTAAAACTAACTCAATGTAACCGAACTTTGGCGACTAACCAAAACTAACCAAAAATATTAAAATTGGGCGACTAACCAAAACTAACCAAAAACATTAAAATTAGTTATAACGTATCGGATCCGGTTGAAATTACTAAAATAAATTGGAACTAACTGAAACTAACCGAAAGTTGATTGAACGACTAACCAAACGTAACCAAAAAGGGCTAAAACGTATCGTACAGATTAAAAATATAAAAGTAAGTTAAAACTAACTAAAACGAACAGAATTTTGGCAACTAACCAAAACTAACCAAAAACATTAAATTTGATTATAACGCATCGCGGAGCCGGTCCAAATGACTAAAATAAATTAAAACGTACTGAAATTAACCGATAGTTGATTGAACGACTAGCCAAAACTAACCAAAAACACCAGAAAGGGGTAAAACGTATCGGAACAGTTTAAAAAATTAAAGTAAGTTAAATCTAACCCAAATTAACCGAATTTTGGCGACTAACTACAATTAACCAAAAACGTTAAAATTGGTTATAACGTACCGAAACCGGTTCAAATGACTAAAATAAACTAAAACTAACTGAAACCTGAAATTAACCGAAAGTTGATTGAACGACTAATCAAAAATAACCAAAAGGCCCAAAAAGGGCTAAAACGTATCGCAACAGATTAAAAATATTAACAAAAGTTAAAACTAACCCAAATTAACCGATTTTTGGCGACTAACCAAAACTAACCAAAAACATTAAAACTGGTTATAAAGCATCGGAACCGGTTTAAATGACAAATAAAATAAAACTAACTGAAATTAATCGAAATTTGATTGAACGGCTAACCAAAAGTAACCAAAAGCACCAAAAATTGCTAAAAACGGATCGGAACAGATTAAAAATATTAAAGTAAGTTCAAAATAACTTAAATTAACCGAATTTTGGCAACTAAACATAATTACCCAAAAATATTAAAATTGGTTATAACGTATCCGAACCGGTTCAAAGGCCTAAAATAAATTAAAACTAACTGAAACTAACCGAAGGTTGATTGAATAACTAACTACAACTAACCAAAAGTAACCAAAGGCACCATAACGGGCTAAAATGTACCCGAATAGGTTATACTAATTAAAGTAAGTTAAAACTAATCAAAACGAACCGAATTTTGGCGACAAACCAAAAGCATTAATTTTGATTATAACGTATCGGGATGGTTCAAATGAATACTTCTTCGGTTTCATGAGGGTGATTTTTCAAGGTCGCGTCACGACACGGAAAATTTTCGTGAACGTCACGACACGGTTGATGAAAAATTGATTATAACGTATTGAAACCAGCTCAAATAAGTTAAGACTAAGGAAACTAAGCGACGGTTGATTGGACGACTAACCAAATCTATGATAATTGATTATAACGTATAGGAACGGGCTCAAATGACAAAAATAAGTTGAGACTAAGTGAAACTAACTGAAGGTTGATTCGACGACTAACCAAAACTATTAAAATTGATTATAACGTATCGTAACCGGTTCAGATAAAATGATCTCACAGTCAGACAGGTGGGAGGGAGAGGCGCACAAAGGACGGCATGCCAATACCTTCCCTTATCCAAGGAAAATTGTAGATAACAGCCACCACAGAACGTTTGCCAGCAGCAGGCTGCAGGATGAGTCAAATGCATTCCAAGATTAATGGGCATTAAATTCGTCCTCGGCAGGACATTTCTGGCGCTTCTTGAGAAAAAGTTACAACTGAATGTGAATGCAAGTACAATTAAAAGTGGCCGAAAGTGGTTCCCACGGCGTTATCTTCGAAATCTATACAGACCAAGAAGCAATTTAAAGTTCGTAATTTGGAAGCCATTGATGTTCCTGCTGGGAATTAAGAAGAAACAACAATATTCCTTCCCTAATCCGATGAAATGGTTGAGAGGCATTCCAGAACTAAGAATCATTACCCCTCAATGTTTGTTGATAAAAATCAACAAAATTCGGAGAAAATAGTGCCTTTGTTCGTATTAGCGTACAGACAATCGCGAAATAAATCAGTTGGTTACATGTCAACAATATCACTAAAAGGCAATCGACTTATTTTTTGGCAGATTGCTAGCCGATGAGCACACAGAATAGTATATTTCATTACCAGTCCGGAAACTAGGCTATTCCGGTGCGCGTACGACAGTTTCTGGTGTGAGGCGTAGCCGAACACCGGAAGTCGTGCAAGCACAGGAAAAGCTGTTTCTGGACATTTTAGCGTCAATAGTCTAACTAAGTCTCGAAAGTAAGTCATCAAGGGGGAGAACGTTCCATTAAAATAATAAAAGTTATTTTATTAAACAAGAATTAAAATCGAATTAAAGTTTAACGCGCAAGAAGTAATGACAGAATCGCGGAAAAGGGGTTAATCATTTTGCATAATAAAAGTGTACGAAAAAAGCACCTAACACAGCTTGATTAAAATAAAATCACTTATTACCATTGAAATATATTTCAATAAACGGCATCGTGTGTAACTTCACAAGATTCGAGGACCAATTTAAATCGGAGTTGACTTCTACTTTTATTTTGACTGCAGTATAACGTGAAACTAGGTGAATTAACTGGAAAGAATATCATCCACTGTCGAACATTCTCACGCAGGTCCCC
>JAEQML010074372.1:0-14412 GCA_016904865.1 Pissodes strobi | reverse complement strand
TATACCGTTTAACTGAGCGTCTATTCGGAGTAGTTAGGTTTATGCTATGGTTGAAGAAGATGTATGTAGAGCCTCCTAAACCTAACGTGTTCACAGATGAAGATTCCGGGTATGAAGATGGGGTCTAATTGATAATAAGGCAGAAATTGTTTATAGAGACCAAAACGAAGGAAAAGATAATGAGGAAGAGAGAAAAGAAAACGAGAAAGAAGGCAGTGAAGAAGAGGATGGAGAAAAAAATCTTAACAGAATAAAATTGAGTCAATCACAGAATGTTGAAAGAAAAGCAAAGATATTAAAAATTGAAACACAATGGATTAAAGGAGATTTAGTGCGAACCACAATGCCATTTCCTGCTTCTTTCTATGATAGATTTAAAGATATGAGCCCTTACGAGATATTTTGTCGTAATGTTTGACGACGACGTCTTTAAGCTCATTCGCCAGGAGACAATAAAATGTGCAGCTTCTAAAAATGATCTCGACTTTGATGTTACCACGCTAGGCGCTTAGTATTTATAGCTATTTTAGTTATGTCAGGCTATAATACAGTACCATAAAAATTAAACTATTGGGACTCTCAATTAGATTCGCGGAATGAATTTGATTACAATGTAATGAGAAGAGACGGGTGTTTGAACATCTCTCGATTTTTACACTGTGCGGACAACAACTTTCAGTCTACTGTAGGTAAAATGTGGAAATTAAGATCACTAGTTTCTTTTTTACAAAATCATTTCCAAGAGTTTTATGTTTCGGAACAGCACATACATTTTGACGAATCTATGATTGAATATCATGATTGCAAGCAACGCTTTCGCAATAAACCAATCTCATTCGGATACAAGGTGTGGAGCTTAAATACCCCTGATAGATATCTTATAAATCTAGCTCTATACCAAGGTAAAAATCCTAATACTAATAGCGACTACGAAGAAAAGTTTGGCCTTTAGTACAAATGCTGGACGCTTTTTCTTATAAGCTTATGCCGGTTTTACACTGACAATTGATTGATCAAGTCGCTTTACCAACAATTATTGATAATGTAAATCGTCAACTTGACGACAATATAACTTGACCAAGTTCTTTCTCAATTTATTGACGGATTACAGCATGTTCTAATTTTCCGTCAATTATTGCGTCAAGTCAGTGTGGCAACCTAATGAAATGACACATGCAAAATATTAAAGTGAGGTTATTTGTCCGAATCCGATATTATGATTTGTTTTTGTTGACGCCTGAGCCTTTCTTTTAATTCAACTTATATTTGAAATGAGCTCTGCAAAAGACAAGGTGAGTTTTTATTAATTTTATCACAGAATAGGTATGATAACATAAATAAAATCATAACCTTAAAATCCTAAAAAAATATTGTTAGGTTGGTAGAAAGTTTTTCATTGCCGATTACGTTGTGAATGAGTTCAAAGCGCTTCCGGTGTAAAGCGAAGTTAAGCTAACAAAAATTGGCAAAAGAAATTTGCAAATAAATTGATCAATTTAAATTGTCAGTGTAAAACTAGCATTAAGAATCTATCACTTTATATTTATTTTGACAATTGTTCGCAAGTATACTTTTACTAAATGAACTAAGAAATAGGGGCTATCATGGCACATGCACCATCTGTGACAACAGAATTCCTAAAAGTTGTGAGATAAAAAGCAATAAGCTTATGAAAAAAGAAAGCCAGAGTGAATATGCATTCCAGTTAAATCGAAAAAATGATGATATTATTATCAAGTGGATGGATAACTCTGTTGTGGCAGCAGCATCTACAGCATATGGTGTTGAGCCTTTAACTCATGTGCAAAGGTATACTCACAACAGCACAAGAAGAAGACTCATGTTACCCGTCCATCAATATTTACTTTCTAAAATGAAGGGTGGCACACATAGGATGGATCAGAACATTTCATACTACAGAGTATCTATTAAGGGTAGAAAGTGGTGGTGGCCAATATTTACGTGGCTGTTAGATGATACTGTGCGCAGTGCTTGGTTAATCAAAAGAAAATCTGGAAGTGAAATGGCACAACTTGATTTCAGAAGGCAAATTGACCAAGGTATTTTAACCAGATTCAAGATTGAACCTCAAGTTCCAAGACGTCCATGGGGGACAAGAGCTGATTTGGATAGCAAAATTTTAAACCAAATTAGATTAGATGGTATTCAGCATTTTATTGAGCAATGTTATAGATGAAGATGTGCAGGAACTGAATGCAAAAAACTGTACGTACTCCGTGTTGTAAATGCAATGTTGCACTGTGTATTGAGAGTTTTAGAAACTTTCATCTTATGTATGGTGACAATGGTAAATTAATGACTTTTGAACATATTTTGTCCCTCATTAGCGCCTAGCGTGACCATATGAACACGGCTTTTTTTTAAATATTTGAAACGAAATAAAATGTTTGGGGTTCTTTTGAGTTATAATCAATAAAAAAAACTAAAAGTACAGAGATTAAGAAAATCGGGCGTTAAAGGATTAAATCATCTTACTACTTTAATTAACAAGTCATTCCAAAATGGGGTTTTTCCAAACTGTCTTAAGACGGCAATAATTATTCCTTTGCATAAAGAAGGAGATAAAGACCAAGCTTCGAACTACCGCCCTTCCCACATTATCAAAGATCATTAAAAGATTGGTTAAAAAAAAGGCTTCTATCTTTTCCCTTACTTGCTACCCATCAATTTGGATTTTTAAGTAACAAATGCACACATGATGCTATGTTTTCCCTCTTTAGTTATGTATATTCCAACCTGAACAACTACAACAACAATTTTCTGTGATTAGACCCTTGATTTTGTTCATGGTATAGACCAAAAATTAAGATAATAACAAATATATTTATGGTGAGAGTATAAATTCATATAAAATTTTTAACTATAAATTTTAAATATATAAAACACTAAAAACTGTACAGCAACAATTTTCTGTCCTTTCTCTAAAGCTTTCGATCGTGCAAATCATAATATCTTAATAAACAAATTACAGTACTCAGAGGAGTGTCTCTCGAATGGTTTAAGTCGTGTTTTAACAACAGAAGTCAGCTTGTGAGGGTTGATACGTCGATGTCTTCTTGCAAACCAGTAGATTGTTGAGTACCCCAGGGTTCAGTACTAGGCCCTATTTTGTTTCTGCTGTTTATCAATGGCATTGTTTGTCTGGACATTAGCGGTAAAGTATGTCTCTTTGCGGACGATACTAGTTTCACTTGGAGCAACCCGGATATTACGGCGCTTTACAGAACTGTATCTAGTAACTTAATCACCATTAAATCATGGTGCGATTCTGTTCTCCTGTGCCTCAACGGTTCTAAAATTAAAGTTTTGTCATATAAAAGTACGTTGCAATCTTTTGTACTTAATAACACCACAATTGACGTCGTTGAATCTGTGAAATTCTTGGTGCTTGGTGTGGACAACCATTTAAAGTGGGACTTGCACATCAATGCTGTAGTATAATAACCTACCCGGGTCGATTCAACATAGTTCAATGAGATAAGTAAAGTTGTGATTTGTGTTTATTTTGCTAATTACCGTCAAAATAGATTAAAAAGAAGACCAATATCTTCGTTGTGTTATTTTTATATCTTGCACAATTTTATTTACTCCGAATGCGCTTCAACGAAACACAATTAGGGAAATTTGAGGGAAAGGTGTGTCATCTAAATTAAACCACAGATTCCTAATACGCCTAATTTATTAAAGAAAACGTGCCAAATTATTAGAGAAAAACGTGCGGGACAGCCCGGAATTCACGAGGGGAAAGAGTACGGCAGAGAAACCCTCGATCTAAATTCCTAAACCGAATTATGCTGTGTAACATTTATTAGTATAATAAAAATTAAATTACTGTCTTCCGTACCACAATTCGTCGTTCCACACTTGTAACAATACATTTATAACTGAAGGGATTTTTGTTAGTTAGCCAGACGCCGCTGGAAAGTACTGAGATCCTGGATTACGGAGGCTACCCAGCTACTTAGTTGCAAATTGGGCTAATATCTCTAGAATGATCATTAGATTTATAACTAGGATATTCTCCCGTCAGGGTAGGAAATGGTTAGAATAGATTCATCAAGGCCCTTGCGTACACTCTCAGTCATACTAAAATTAAAATCCTAGCAGAAAAAGACAGCATATACAGCAATACAGTTTCTGATTTCATTTAAAGCAATGTTGTTCACAGCATAAAACGATTTTATTAAATATGTACACATGTTATGCCCTCAAATACGAATTATCCATGAGAATAAAAGAAATACTTGTACAAATTATGTTAACAACAATATTATAAATTTCATTTTACTGACCTGTAAAACACGATAAAAGAAAAATCATTCACAAAATTAACTGTTCACTGCGCCGGTTTCGGACTATCTATCCCCGTTCTCGAGCGATACGCTTTCGGATCTCCTCGGAAAAACCTCGCTGTTTTGCGCTAAGAACGGTTTCCAGGGAGCTTAACTTGTCAACTGCTAAAACAGTCTATTACGCTCTTTTTGTGTCGCACCTTCGATACGCTCTTCCATTCTGGAGTAGGTGTTGTGCGACTCAATTTGAGCGTATTTTCAAACTACAAAAGAGAGTTGTTCGATACTCATTGATAGTATACAGTAAAACTCACTGCCACGCTATCTTTAAAAGATTTAAAATATTTACTCTTCCTTCCTTATTTATATTGAATCCGTTTGCTTAATCCGCAAGCACGTATCTGCTGTTCCACAAAGGCCATCTCACAACTACCCACTTAGGAATACGCCAATCTGCTAATCCCAAGCTCAGAGTTAGTTAAAAGCTCTATACTGTACAATGCAAAAAATGCACAATTATCTGCCATTTGAAATGAAGTCAATAACGTCTTTTCCCGCATTTCGCAGAGCATTGAGATCATACTTACTGGAGAAATCCTGCTTATAGTAAAGGACTTTTATTAATATTTATTTTTGAGCATCTTACACACCGGTTTAATGTTTAGTGTTTAGTATTTGATGTTTAAATGGTTATTTAACCATTTAAACATCAATAATATTTATTTTGATATTTAATATTTTATATATTTCAGGAAATTTTGACCACGTACAAATTGCATAATTGTATAAGGTTTTGTATATTTTTGTTTTTCTTTTCATTGTATGTTTCTATTTGTGTCTTTTTGTCTACAAACGGTGAAAATTTTGTAACAATAAAACATTATTATAAAGCAGCATGTCGCAGGAACTTATTCTGTACCCCTCCGATTTCCGATACTCAGGTGACCACACAATCGTAGAATGTTCGAGGTTGGATCTCACGAGTGAGGCATAAAGAATCTTAGCTGTGTTCGCAGAAAGTTCACTACAGTTTCTCGTCGGAAACCCCAGAATGTTCAAACCTCTCAAGCAAATCTTAGACACATGCTCTGCAAAACATAGCTTTTCATCAAACCATACTCCAACGTCCCTGACAACCCCCACACATGTAAGATTCTCATTATTGATTTTATATTCGGAATTGAACTTTCTATAGCCTCTGAAAAAGCTTATATAACACTTGTTGACGTTCAACGTCAGGTTATTGGTCTGTGACCAATCCCAAAGAGCACTCAAATCACTCTGGAAATTCACTGAGTCCTTCCACTGCTCAATCGTCCTGTACATCTTGAGATCGTCTGCAAACATGCTGACCGTTCAATGTTGGATCATACTTGCTATATAGTTGACAAAGAGATTGAACATTAAAGGGACACAGTGTGAGCCCTGAGGCACTCCCGACACCACCCTAATTGGAGTGAAAACAAAGTTTTTAATTTTAACTCTCTATAACCTACACTCAGGAAAACTCTGCAACCATTCTATGAGTGATGGATCAAACCCCCATAGCCCGCAGTTTTGGCAATAACAACTCAAAATTCTCCCGGTCGAAAGCCTTCGAGAAGTCAGTATAGACGGAGTCAATCTGAAGTTTCTGCTCAAAGGCCTCAGTCAGATCTACCTTACACATCACCAAATTATCAGTGGCTGATCTCCCATCTGCGAAGCCAAACTGGCTCTCACTAATCATTCATCTCCATCTCCAAGCAAGTTGATCATGAACCATACTATCAAACACCTTTGCCACTCTTGGGGAAACACCCCAACAAGTGTATTAACTTGTCGTTTTTCAGCGTATAGTTTGGTGATAACACCCTGTATGTCTGTAGTATGAATGAGCAATAATTAATCTACGAATATATTTATTTAACCCCAGGTAAACAGGAATTTATGCATTTAAAGCATTGTATTTCAGTTATTCCTTAGTCCGAACCTGAATTGTTGGTATAATAGATTCCGTTATATGCAACAGCACCGTCAAGAAAATCGTTCTTTATCATTCTCAATTTAATATATCCTTGTCTCTGTCAGTGTTGTGTAAACAACAATATGTCAAAGAAAGCAAGAACATGCTTCCACCCTCTCAAATGCTTCCTACGTGTAATTTCTCGCTTTAATTCTCCGTCCCGTGCCGGCCGGTAGGAAAAATTACATTTCAGTCAGTAAAAATTCTCACTCGAACAGCAGCTAACGTGGTTGCTCGTTGCTCCTTCGCGCCAAAGTCAAATCCTTTTAGGCCATTTTCTCATTTTGTTGGCACATATAATTAGAGAATATCTGCTGTATCTCTGTTCTCTTTGTCCAAGCTCGGACATAGAACTCTTTTGGGCGTTTTAACGCATTTTCTAGGAGACAGAAAAGCCATAGCGTCTCGGCTCACCTGTTGCTGTGGTTGAAGATAGAAGGTAAAATGGCGGTGGAAAATTTGTAGCTTGACAAATTGTTCCTGTAAAATTCAAATCAAAGTGAAGTTAAATAGAGAAAATTGCAGATCAAGGTATTCTGTGAGAAAGAAAAAGTCGCTGGTTTTAAAACATAAAAGTTTATTACATTTTAAATTCAGTAAAGACAAAAGTTTAATTTTTAAATTAAATCATTAAGTCGTTTTTAGTAGCCTTTTGTACATTTAGTTTTTATGTGTGAATGAATGAATGCGTGAACGTATTTAGAAATTGTACATATTTATCATATTTAATGCAAATTAAGTATTGCATTATTAAAGTACGTAATACCGAAAATACTTGTTTCAATTCACGACCTATGTGTAAAACCCCGACCACCTTATTGTGATACAGTCCACTAATTAATGTGGTTAATTATACAGTTAATTACCACCCCCACCTTTATTAGGATAAATTATTGAAAATTAATTGTTTATCCCGACCAGCCACTGTGTTCTGTTTACAAACTCACGATAGTTACTAATATCAATGGATTCCCGGATCGAAATATTGGGGTAGTGAACCTACACTTCCAAATATCAGGTAAGGTTTGCGTTCCCAGAGATAAGCTAAGTAATATTTGCAATGGTTTACTTAGGGTAAAGACATATTGCTTCAGAAAAAATATTTGGAATAGAATCAAGATCACATGAGAACTTATTTAGGGGCTCTGAAATCTTTGCAAAAACTTTCGAGGTGGAGAATTCAGTGACAGAAACATTAAACTGGTTCGGAAAGCGGTAATCAGAGATTGTGCAGATTGAGTCATCATAGACACTTGAAAAAACTTCCCAAACAGGTCAACAATCTCCTGCCTAACGTCTCCAGACACAGACTTTAAAAATATTGAATCCGGATAGCCATTAGAAACGTGACTTCTACTTCTTTTGACATGTGAAAATATTATTTTGCATGTACTAGAATGAACAAAAACTATATTATTATTATTATAAAATATACGAAATAGTATATGTCATGGACACCCCAGTTTTGCACAATCCTCTTCCACTTAAATAAATCTAAAATATTTATCGTGCATTTAATTGACTTGTTCCAGTCGGGCTATCCGTTAATGAAAAAAAAAAACACTTATTCAACGGTTCAATTGGCTGTATGCTTAGTTCTCGATCTTCTTTTTGTGCCTTTCTGCTAATATAAATTGATATTATTAACTAACTAGAGTGGTTGTAATAAAAGACAACCTAATGGAACATCTGAACCTTGCTCATTATAAAAATGATTGTCTAACAATTTATTTCTCGTTTTGCAGTAGAGAGTATGAAGCTCAACATCTAATTAAAGCCATTTCTACCCTCCTGAAATTCACCCCGGAAGAAGAAAAGCTGATCCAAGACACGCTGGATTGGAAGAAATCGTGGTTCGGCAGCAAACCGAAGATAACCAAGGCGTCGAAGTCGGTCAATTTCGCCAGCTGATAGTATAAGGCTTCTCACAATAGATTTTAAACTTGATACGGTTATTTAATGACGAAAAGGTGATAGATTTTTTAGATGGCAAAGGCACTTGGTGACAATTTCGATAGCAAGGCAATTTAAACTTTTATATGGAAAGGTTCAACAACCAGTCACGTTTAAGAGTTTCGCTTGAGCTAGTCAAGACCTTATTTTCGAAGGCTTGAAATGTGTAGCTTCTATTTGATAAAAAGATACAAATTTTGACTGAGATATCTGCTGTTGAGGTATCTCCCTGCCTAAGTCGAGATCAACAACGGTACATTTTTGTATAAATCGTGTCTAGATTCATTTAACGTGAATATGCATTTGCTCCGCTATCCCTCGAGACGTCAACAAAAATAGGAACATTAATTAAATAAAATTGTGTATTTTGTCTAAGTCATTAAAAATTATATAAAATAAGTGTGATATATAAAATAATTAGTACATTATATAGTATAGTTTAGGAAAATAATAGACTAAGACTACAAAACAAGAACATTGCCATTAGTCTGTAAAAACGTTTTACTTTTGCTTCGATATTTTGTTTGTAAAAAGTGAGTTTTTAACACTAAGTTTTCAGAGATCCAAGCGAATAATAAAGATGGGGAGCTTTATGTAAAAAAAGACGAAAAATAATTTAATTTAAAGACTTTTTTTGTATATTATTTGATAATTCTCTGGTAGAGGGACTTAAGTATTTAACTTTCAAAAATGTCTTTTTAAAAATTATTTATTAGGAGCTAACTGCAGTTTGACTTTACTTGACAATAGCTAAATAGAGAATGATCATACATAAAATTTACCTCCTAAGATAAATTTTATATATGATCATTCTCTATTTAGCTATTGTCAAGTAAAGTCAAACTGTAGTTAGCTCCTAATAAATGATTTTTAAAAAGACATTTTTGAAAGTTAAATACTTAAGTGGCGCAGTCGGTAGGATTGTGCGGTAGTGTTCATCATCAAACGACCAGAATCTTCAGGCCAGATCCACTACTTGGGTTATCCAGCCCTTCAGCACAATCAAAGGGACGAAGCTACAGCAGACCAGACAAACCAGCGAGAGAATCGGGAAGGAAGCGGAGACTACAGCAAACTGTAAGTGCCATTCCTTTCGTTTCCTTTTGACCCTCTGTATAAGGTACTCGGAAGGTATAGATAAGCAATTTAATTTTAATTTCAGTCTATTAGAGACAAATTTTCGCAGTCTGTTGAAGACAATTAGGTTAGTGAATTAATCAATCAAAGAATTTGATTTTTATTTCTCAATCGAAATAAACGAAAAATAATAATTATTAAATTAAAAAATAAAATAATAATTTTATGAACGAATTAGACGATCTCGTAGAGAAACTAAATTCGTTAAGTTTCAAGAAAAACAGTACTGCAAGTACAATATTAGAATCAAGTAGTAATAGTACCGTAGGTACAGCGATTATAGACGAAATTATATCTAGTACTGCAAGCACAGATATAATTGGCAGCATGCCTAACGGAAACGAAGATAATCAAGTTAGAAATAATATGAATTGGAATCTTTTAAAATCCAAATTGGATAATATTAAGCCCTACGATGGCGATAGTAATACTTTAAACAAATTTATTTTAAAATGCGAGAACTTAATAAGATCTTATGCCGTATTAAACGATGATGAATTGAATCAGCATATCTTTGACTGTTTTCAGGAAAAACTAATCGGAAAAGCCGAAATTTTAGTAGGAAATAGATCCGAATTAACAAATTGGAATGATTTCAAATTAGCTTTAATACAATGTTTTGCTGATAGGAGAGATTTAGATTGTTTAGTACAAGAATTAACGCGAACGAGACCCTACAAGGGAGAACATTTATTAAATTTTGGTAGTAGGTTGCAATTATTAAGAAGTAGTGTTATACAACGTATTAGCAATGATAATACTCTTGATCAAAATCAAAAACTTTGTCATATAAATCTACACGACAAAACAGCGCTTAACACTTGTATAGCAGGTTGTTCAGGAATTCTGAAAAATAATATGTATATTAGAAAACCAGACTCTCTGGAAGATGCTATGGGTTATGTAGCTGAATTTGAAAATTTTGAACGAGTATATGGAAACTTTGGACAACCAGGAAATCCTAATAAAATAAATAACCCTATTAATAGACCATTTAATCATCAAAATCCCCAATATTTTCAGTCGCAGACAAACGCAAATTTCCAACCAAATTTTAATGGCGTGAACCCAAATTTTAGTAACCAAAATCAATCTAATATGTCTTTAAAACCTTCATGGCCCTCACAACCGATAAATATTCAACCGAAACAAATGCCGACCAAACGTTATCCAACCAATCGAGAAGTATTTGGACCACCTCGTAATGTATTCAAGCCAAATCAAACTCCACCAAATCAACTTCCAAAACCAACTCCTATGTCAATTGTATCTAGAAATACAAATGGATTCACCAAAATAAATCCCCAAAATCATACCTTTTCTAGACCAATTAATCAATATCAAAGGCAAGTTCAACCATATCATAACCCAAAATACGTTTTCCAAGAACTTTATTCAAATGAATTCGAGGAAGATAAAATCGAATAATTTCTCAAACTCATATTCCGATACGTATTGTGACGAAATTCAATATGAAGCACAAAATCCTATAAATATCAATAATCAAATCGATTATGACGATAATGCCCAAATAGAACAAATTCACGAATTATCTGTAAACGATAATAATGAAAATTTTCTAGACCCAGGCCCCTCAAAACCACAAGCCTGACGGAAATTAATATTTCCTCTAGTAACGCTTTACCATATATACAACTCGAAAACCCGAAAATAAAATTATTAATCGACACAGGCAGTTTTCGTTCTATTCTAAGACCTACAGTGGCTGAACAATGTTTCCCACAATGTATTTATCGTTCTCAAAATATTATCAAAACCGCCATAGGAAGTGAAAATACCCAATTTCAAGCCGATATTCCAATTTTTCTAAAATATGGTAACAATCGCGAAATCAATTTTATTCTTTTTGATATTCATGACTTTTTTGACGGAGTTATAGGACTAACTGACTTAAAGAACATGAGTCTAAATATCGATCTAATTAATCAAAGGTTGATTGGACCTGATATCGAAATTCCATTCAAATATAAAGAAAATTTGGAAACAGATTTTTCCATCACTCTTAATCCAAACGAAAAAGTACTAAAGAATATTCCAGTTAATATTTATGAAGGCGATATTATTGTAAAAGCAACACAGCTAGATAAATTAATAATTCCACCCGCACTTTCTCGTGCAAATAACGGATTTGCTATTCTAGAAATTCAAAATCCCCATGATAAATATATAACTGTAAAATTTAAAGAACCATTAAAAGTCGAACCGTTTGAACAAAATCAATTCGAATTATTTAATTTCGAAACGTTTACGCAAAATAAAACACGCAATCACGAAAATAAAATTTTCAAAAATAATTTAATTCGTACGCAACATATGAACCCGGAAGAAAAGGAAGCGATTTCCAAGTTATGTAAAGAATTTTCTGTTATATTTTATCAAAACAATGAAGAATTATCTTTCACATCCAAAATTAAACACGAAATTAGGACAATGGACGATATCCCTGTACACACCAAGTCATATCGATATCCATTTGTTCATAAAGAAGAAGTAAGACGGCAAATAAATGAAATGCTCGAAAAAGGAATAATAAGACCATCCAGTAGTCCTTGGTCATCACCCATCTGGATTGTTCCAAAAAAGGTCGATGCTTCTGGAAAGCAGAAGTGGAGAATTGTTGTAGATTTTCGGAAAATTAACGAAAAAACAATTTCAGATCGATATCCAATCCCAAATATACGTGATATTTTGGACAAGCTAGGACGAGCCCAGTATTTCTCTACACTAGATTTAGCTAGTGGATTTCATCAAATAGAATACTCAATCGAAAAGACCGCATTTAGCGTAGAAAATGGACACTATGAGTTTTTAAGGATGCCATTCGGATTAAAAAATGCTCCATCCACTTTCCAACGAGTAATGGATGAAATTTTTAAGGACGTACAAAATAAAATTTGTATGGTGTTTATGGACGACGTAATCGTAATAAGCACAGGCCTAACAGAACATATCCAAAATCTGAAAATAATATTCGAAAAATTAAGAGAAGCAAATTTAAAAATCCAGATAGACAAGTGTGAATTTTTGTGTAAAGAAGTAGAATTTTTAGGACACGTTGTAACACCTAACGGAATAAAGCCAAATAAAAAGAAAATTTCTGCAATACAAAAATACCCCATCCCAAAAACACAGCGTGAAATCAAAGCATTTCTTGGTTTACTTGGTTATTACCGGAAATTTATAAAAAATTTTGCGAAGTTAACGAAACCATTGACACAGTTGTCTCAAAAAAGATAGCAAGGTAGAACATACAAAGGAATTTGTTGATTGCTTTAACACTTGTAAAAATACGTTAACATCAGAACCAGTTTTAGCATACCCTGATTTTTCTAAACCATTTGAGCTGACCACTGATGCTTCAAATTTTGCTATATCAGGAATACTTTCACAAGAAAACCACCCAATTTGCTATGCATCTCGTACATTGAATCCAGCAGAAATAAATTACTCAACAATAGAAAAAGAACTTTTAGCTATTGTATGGAGTTGTAAACATTTTAGACCATACTTATTTGGACAAAAATTTGTAATATATACCGATCACAAACCGCTACAATGGTTGATGTCATTAAAAGAGCCAAACTCAAGACTAATGCGCTGGAGATTAAAACTAGAAGAATTCGACTATGAAGTAAAATACAAGAAAGGAAAAACAAACCAAGCAGCAGGCGCACTTTCAAGACACCCCGTAGATATCAACGCCATAGAGACAGAATCAATATTTAACAATTTAGGCGACTCGGACGAAATCATAGAAGAATTTTTGTTACATCGAAGTGAAGAGGATTTACCTAATTTAGACAATCAAACAGTAGAAGAACTTTTGAAATTGAATATCAATGAGCCAAAAATAAAAATTATAAGCGATATTCAAATTCAACCACCAAAGATTCAATTACCAGTAGTTCAACCATCCACTGACACTGACAATGAAACAGTGCATACGTCAGTAGAAAACCCGATATTTGCAATACCAATATCCGAAAGACCGATCAATGAATATAAAAATCAAATAATAATCACCGACGGAGAAGTAGAAAATATTCAAATACGAAGAGAAAAAGTCTTTGAAAATAATAGGATGTATGTCACTATCTCTAATAGAAACCAACACCTCATATCGTAGAATTACTAAAAGAAAATATGGACCCTAAACGAGTTTATGCAATTTTCTTTAGAAACGATTTATTAGCACGAAATTTTACTGTGACTCTACAAAATCTATTTCGAAACTCTGCATATAAACTAGTACATTGCCCTACATTTCTAGAAGACATTGAAAAACTCTCTGATCAGAAAGAAAAGTTAGAAATGTATCACACGACTAAAACATGTCATAGAGACATGAATGAAATGAAAGCAGCACTCAGCCGAATATTCTATTGGCCAAGAAAGTCTATAGATATAGAAAACTATATAAACAATTGCGAAACATGCCAAAAGAATAAGTACGATAGAGATCCACCAATAATCAAATTTAACCTCACTCCAACAGCCTCAAAACCATTTGAGCACATTCATGTGGACACTTTTAGAATCAATAGCGAAGCTTTTGTCACCGTTATCGACTCATTTTCTCGATATGGACAAGCCTACCCTCTTAAAGCTATTACCGGAGTAGAAGTGATAGAAAATCTATTCAATTTTATAACACATCACGGACTTCCATTAAAACCTCCTAAG
Source organism: Pissodes strobi (assembly GCA_016904865.1). Classification (NCBI taxonomy): domain Eukaryota; kingdom Metazoa; phylum Arthropoda; class Insecta; order Coleoptera; family Curculionidae; genus Pissodes; species Pissodes strobi. Next base: position 300 of record JAEQML010074372.1, on the reverse strand, counting down.
ATAAATTTTATGTATGATCATTCTCTATTTAGCTATTGTCAAGTAAAGTCAAACTGTAGTTAGCTCCTAATAAATAATTTTTAAAAAGACATTTTTGAAAGTTAAATACTTAAGTAGGGTCAACTGGATTTTATAGGCAAATGATATATTTGCAGCGTCATGTATTTTGATAACCGGTCGACTAACAAACTAAAAACTAAAGTCAAACTCCGTTTATCCGTATTTGCTTATGGTCATATATATGCAGGATTGGAGTAAGTCATGACTTTTATAATTAATTCGTTTTTTTTTTTTTTTTTT
>JAEQML010074369.1:0-14415 GCA_016904865.1 Pissodes strobi | reverse complement strand
GTAAAGGCTTTAACTACGCAGTGACACCAAAAACTATTCCCACAGAGGACATAATTTCGAACATCGAGGCATCTCTTCACCAGAAGCCTAAGGAAGAAGCAGAGAGAATACGACAAGATGTAGCCCGCATCCTAAGAACCAGCAAACCACCAACACCCAACATCAAACCCTCAGAAATCAAAGCACTCCAAAACTTAAAAAAGAACAAAGACATTGTGATTTTACCCGCAGACAAAGGAAATGCCACAGTAATAATGAACACAGATGAATACAAAAACAAAATGAAACAAATTCTGGAAGACAACATTTACAAACAAACTCAGAGGGACCCGACGACATACCTGAAAAAAGCAAAATCAAGGCCGCCAACCTAGGACAAGAAATCGAAAAACGCATAATCCCTGGAGAAAAATCAAGCAGATGTCCCAAAATGTATGGACTACCAAAAATCCATAAAGAAGAAGTACCTTTAAGACCTATAGTAAGTGCAGTGGATTCGCCTACCCAAAACCTAGAAAAATACCTAGCACAAATCATGCAACCAGCAAGTGAAACAGCCGACTCGTACGTCAAAAATTCCAAACATCTAATCAAGATGATTAATGACCTAAAACTACAAAAAGACGATATCCTTGCCAGCCTAGATATCAAATCATTATATCCAAGTATACCAATCGACGAAGCCCTAGACCAAATAGCCATGAACGAGGATTTTCCACACTAGGTCATCGAGCTCTCAGAACACTGCCTCAAGAACACCTACTTTTCTTACGAGAACAAAATATATCGACAAACAGACGGTGCCCCAATGGGATCTTCACTTTCTCCAGTCGTCGCCAACCTATTTATGAAATACTTTGAAACTGAAGCTCTGAAGAATGCCCAAATGAAGCCAAGCTTTTGGAAACGATATGTGGATGACATTTTCATTATATGGCCACACGGTAGAGTCAATCCAGACCTTTTCTTAGAAGAGCTCAACAAAATACACCACCGAATACAATTTACACTTGAGGCAGAAGCAAACGGTCAACTGCTCTTCCTGGATCTTTTAATTATAAAGAAAGACGACTTATCCATCGACTACACAGTCTACAGGAAACCAACTCATACCAATAGGTACCTAAACGCAGAGTCCCACCATCATCCCTCTCAGATACAATCAGTAGCCGATACTCTGATCTCCAGGTCCATCCAATTAACTAAATCCTCAGCCTGACTAGAAAGTACCTTCCTTCCCTGAGCAACTAAAATGGAACCGATCCATCTACGCGACGCGACGCGCCGACGCCCTTGCAAAGTGAATGAAGTCACGCGATTCACGACAGAGATTATGGCGGGAGCGTTGGGAACAACTAAAAGCGAATTAAATCTCAGATTCAAAAATCGAATTGAGCGCCACGGCCAGATACTAACCGGGTCATTCCCAAAAGCTCTATAACTCAACAAGCTACAATTAGAGATGAAAACGGGATGTTACAATATTTCAAGTGCTGAGTAATATATTTAAGAAGGCAGGTAAGGCATTAATGCGATAAGTTGCTCCACATCCAGACTTTTCTTAGTTCGACCCTAGAATTTGCTCATTCCTTTTGTGAATACATTGACGGAGTGAACGTTGATTAAACAAAAAACATTGAGATCTGATAGCATAGGCGAACTTCCACCTGAAGGTTTTTATACATCAAACAAGAATTGCAAAACGGAAATAGTCGTTATCATTAAAATGCGTTTAACTGACACATTAAATAGAGATATTAACTACGCTTAGCAGCAGGGAGAAAACCGGAACACACAAACAAGTTCAAGTAATGCTCAACAATAAAAAATTTTACAGAAACAAAACCTGCTAAATCTAGGTAAAATGGATAGGACTGGTACTGCTAAATCTGGTCGACCCGGGCGGCCTCTCAAATGAGAAAAACTGAATATCCTGGTTTTATTGCACGAAAATCTAACCGTCTCAAGAACTCAAGTGGCTTTAGGTAACACAATTCATAGTTCGGCTATTACAAAATTCGATTAGTGACCCAGACCGCAAAAAACGAGTGTTGCAAAACTATGTACAACGAATAATGTTTTTTTACTGTTTTTGCTCTTTTTACTGACTGTTTTTGTCGTATTTTACTGTTTTTGCTGTTTTACTATCTGTTTTGCTGTTTTTGTTGTATTTTACTGTTTTTACTGTCTGTTTCAGTAGTGATCATTTAGGAATTATCCAGAAACTATACTTCACATATACTATCGTGCTGCTGTTTTCCATATAGTTTCATACATAAATAATAAATATCAGTGCAAATCGAAAATTTATTATTCTTTTAAATATATTATTGGAAAAGTATTTAATCATTTAAAACAAATATTAATATTATGGATATTTTTATACAAACACAGCAGTAGAAAAACTGATTTTATTATGGTATTTAAATTCAATATGCAAGTTTGCATAATTTAAATCGGCCAAATACTCTCTCGATATTGAATGTAGACACATTATGTGATTTGCGTAATCGTAATACTCGATTAATTATTTATTTAATACGCTAGGTTAGCATAGGTTTCATCAGGGCTTTGTATAAACCATGATTTATATTTTAAGTGGGCAATAGAGATGCTGTATTAGGTTTGTTTTTGAAATTGTAGGACGCAAATTACGCAACCAGCACAGATATGCGCCATAGATCCCTGGTTCGCCGTTTCTCCACTGTGTAAAAGCTGCCCGAAGCACCGTGGGCCCTTTACCACGTTAATCCAACGCGGTGGCGCCCGAGAACCAACCACTGGAAGACATAACTAATGGTTAAAATTAACCGTCCAATAGCATGCATGCAGAAGAAACAGAAGCGACTCACAATATATTTTTCATTTATAAATACAATAATATTGTGTAGGGAAAAAATAATTAAGCCCGCTTATGTTTGTTTCTGCTATAAATAATAAATATCCGAGTAAATATCTATCCTAAACCAAATTTCAAGTTCCTATTTGAACCGACCCGGTAACAACAGTGTCGAACTTTCATGACTGAACAACGTAAAAACATTAATAATCTTATAGCTCGACATAATTACCGTTCAATCGTGCTACTGTTTTTTTCCTTAGTTTTATACACAAAAAAAAAGCAAAACTCTGTGATTTGTGCGCGAATGCATATTTTGATTTGGGAATAAGGGAAGATTGGTCTTTCATCTTGGTTACGGTCATGATAGCGAAAGGTGTTTTGATAAGTATCGTTTAACATTCTTTTGATTACATTTCTAAATATAATATTGTGTAATTTGAGCGCGAATGCATTTATTAAACTGGAAATTAATGAAGAGAGGAGATTGGTCTTTCGTCTTGGTTCCGGCCATGATAGCGAAAGGTGTTTTGATAAGTATCGTTTTTTATCCTTTTGATTACATTTATAAATAAATTATTGTGTAGGAAAAAAAATATTAAACTGAGCTTACAATTTGCGCGTGACACTACGGCAGATTTTCTTTGAAGTTAAATTTCGGCAGTTTTCTACTTAAAAAACAAAAAACTGGTTAAACCGATATGCCTTGCGGGCGCCACTGGCAAGCTTCAAGATGGTATTGAATTTCCAAAACCGAGTCTTTAAATGCTTATTTGCTCCAGTTAATTTAATAAATAAAGTTCATAGAATTTTTCGTGTCGATAAAGTATCTCTGAATCACCGTGTACTTAGAGAATCTAGCATATAGACGAAAACTAAACAGGGCCAGCTGGTTTCCTAATAGAATTCCAGTCAAACCCACCATAAACTTAATTATCCTTCACTAACATGCTATTCTAATTGAAACTCGTTGTTGCTTATGTAAATCTAATAGAACATTAGAAGTGTTTACCGAACCAATATATTCTGGGATTACCGTAAATTAAACATACAAATTGGACACTGGTCGATACGATGCGATGGCCCTTTGAAGGGATCTGAAATTCCTAAATACATCGAGTGTTTCCAATATTTCAATTAGTAGTTTCCAAAACTAAATTACATGATACCCCATGTTGTGAAATTTCTCAACACTTATCCTAATGCACATATAATTATGAGATAGTAAAGGCAACAAGTAAAATTAATATGTCAGGGATGGATGGTTATTTAAGTTTTGTAAACTTAAACTTATTTGCAAAATCGCAATCGAAAGTAAATGTTTAAGGCAATCAATTGCCACTACAAATTTTGCTTTATTCTGTCAAAGGGTTTCTTCATTATTGGTGGATAGTTCGATATTGTACGTGAAGGTGGAGGGTTGCGCACTCCAATTTTTCAGAACGATCGTCTGGTAAGAAATATTGATATTTACATACAAATGTTTGCAATTAATTATTGTAAGTATATAATAGAAAATATCAACAACAATTTCTGTACTTCTGGGAAGAAATTGACTTCGAAGATGCGCCATTTGACGACGAGGATACTGATCAAGAAGATGATGATATTGCAGAATGTAGATCTGAAAAGTGCTAAACGGTTTCGGATGCCAGTAGTTAAGATGAGAACGATAGTCTCAATGTTATACCCGTCAAAAACTTAAGAACTGCTTATTTTTTGGGCAAAGATAATTCGAACAAGTGGCAGAGACATGTCCCCAATCAAAATATAAGAACTCGATTTTGTGATATAATAAGTCAACTTAAAAGAGGCAGATCAACTTATGAAAAGTCCAATCGAGTATTCGGATTTGTCTTTCACCGGTGAAATGTTACATATGATTGTTGATCCTTAGGGACCGTGACTGCATGGACACATTAGACACTGATAGTTTTAAAACAAAAGTCAAGCTTTGGGATAGAAAAGAAAGAGGAGTAGAAATAATGAGTAAACATAGGTTTCTTTTTCGTATGAGATATTTGGGTTTGATGTTCACAGTACAAGAAAAGACAGAATAGATATGGATAAACCTGCGTCAATTCGCGATGTTTTTCGTAAGCTTAAAAATAATTGTCACAATCATTATTTCACCTCACAAAATGTAACTATAGATGAAGTGCTGGAGTGATTTCGAGGCTGATGCAGTTTTAGGCAATGTGTACCATCCAAACCCATCAAATGTGGCCTTAAACTATTCAAATTAGTTGATTCAAGAGGCTTAGATATTGAAGTATTCCTAGGTTAACAACCTGAAGGTTCATTTCAGGTAAAAAATTATGATAATAGTGGCGTCAAGCATTTAGCCTCTCCCATATCAGGATCATTAATAAACACAACAGCAGAAAATTATTTAACCTTCGTTCAAAAATTGGTTCTGGATCATAAATTAAGGTTCGTCGGGACAATTCAAAAAAAAATTAGAGAGAGTTTCCAAAGGAGTGTACAGAAGTCAAGCATCGCCCAATAACTGTTGTGATACATGAAATAGGTTAATGGTAACATTTGGTTTAGGGCTTCCAAGAAATGTATATCGGTGCAGGCTTTAATTTGATCCCACTTTTTTGGTTTCATTTCCTTTGCCGCGCAAATAGGTATATTAGTGTATATTTAAATTACATCTAGTTCGACAGAGTTTGGCATGACGGATTGCTCAACAAACTGCCATCCTTCGGACTGCCAACGTCTCTCTGCAGCTGGCTTGCCAGTTTCCTTAAGAATCGATCTCCGCAGGTTGCAGTTGATGAACACATTTTAGACACATTCACCATTAATGCGGCAGTGATTCAGGGTGCAATACTTTCACCAACTATGTTCCTCATCTATAACCGAAACCAATAACCCTGTTTACAATTTTGCGGAAGACGGTACCCTTGTCTCCCAATTTAGATCAGAAAAACCTTTACCAGCGACTGAGACTTATCAGCGCAGACAGGAGCAGATTACAACATTTAATCAAGATCTGGAGAAAGATTGAACCTGGGATGACAGAAATTTGGTTCAGTTCAATGCAGCAAAAACCAAAGTAGCTGCGCTAACCAAGAAAGCCAATAAGGCGGGCCCTAACATTATTATGGCAGAATCGACCATTCCTTCATCCTCGTCAATCGGGCGAACTACTGCGTGTCTCGGCCAACAGCAATATATCCTGGCATGATCACGTTGCTAACAAAAATAAAAACTAAAGCAATGGCTTCCAGGTGACGGCTTAATCTTTTTCAAAGGGTATAATTTTCAAAGGGTATAATTTTCAAGAAAACGAAGTGCTTCTTTGAGGAACGTAGTAAAAAACATAAATAATATTAACAGACTTATTATTCCAAAAGCGGAAAATTACAATATCAACACAAACAACGTTTGACCAGAAAACTTAAGTAATGCACAAGTTCAAGGCTCTGCCAACGATGTTTTAGGTCTACGCGCAAATTATGCTATGCTATACCTATAAACTAACCAAAGGAGATACTAATACCTGAAATAATTTGTGAAATAAAGAATTTAATTTCAAATCTAAATACCTCTAGAAAAGGTGAAAAGAAGACAAGATGTTGCAATATTTTAACTAACTTTAGAAACAAAATCCGTCTAAGTGTAGAAAATAAAATTCTAAATAACAAGTCAAGAGACTGAACCCGTTTTTTTAATCAACTACGGTTCTAAAACCGTATTGTTTTAAAGATTAAATTTGTTGTTTCTCCAAAAATGTTACTATTCGTTGGTTAATAATTTTTTTAAAAATTTTCGATATATTAGAAATTAACCATTTCTGTTTTTGATCCATTTTTAAATAAGGGTTCAACTTCTCCTAGCTTTAAAGGTTCCGGAAAGTCACCTATTCTAAAACTTAAATTAATTAAATAAGCTAAAATAGGCGATACTTCATTTACAATTTCTTTAAGTATTTCCCAGCGAACTCCATCTGGTCCAAGAGATTTTTTTAACTCAAGAGAAATTATTATTTTTTTTGATTTCTTGTTCTGAGGTTTCGCTCAAGTGAAATAGACTTTTATTACACCTATCAACATTTTCCCTAAAATTATCAGGTGGAGTTATTTCCCTTGACAAACTTTCCCCTATCTGACAAAAAAATTTATTAAAGTTATTAGCAATATCAAATCTGTAATGATTCTGGAGTTGGAAAGTTCGATTTTATCAATATGAGTTCCCTGGTTAGGCTTGTTACACATTTTATTGACATAATTCCACAATGCATGTGACTTGTTTTGATTTTTTGGAATTATCTCTGTGCATAATGGTGTTTGACATTTTTTTATTATTTTCACTATTTGGTTTTTAAAAACTTTGTACTCATTTTTCAACTGTGCATTTTCTGGATTTTCCAAGATTTTTTGTACACGTCGTTTTTTTTTGTTTATGGCTTGTAATATTTTTTTGGTAATCCATTTTTTCTTTGCATTGTTTTTGTAGTTGTGTCTTATAACTTGTGTGTTTTTGGAGATATTAAATTGCAATATATTAACAAATTTAGAAACGGCTTCATCAAGATATGAAGCTTGATAAACTCTTTGCCACCTTTCCTTTTTAAGATCGTATCTTAAACTCTAGTAATGTATGTATTTTTTTGTTCATACATTATTTGCCTGTAAATTTTGTATGATTTTGTTTTCAAATGTTAGAACGATTGGAGAGTGGTCCGTTATTTTGTAGTTTAAAATAAAAGATTCTGCATTTTTAAAGTTTTTTTCGTTATCGCCTTTTACGAAAAAGTGGTCAAGGCAGGTCCCTGTCAAGAGTCTTGTGCAGTATTTATTGATGTATGATGTAAATCTATACACCGATAAGATACTTTTGTAGTCTTCGATATTGTTTTTATTTTCTTTCAAAAGATCCAGGTTCAAATCACCCGTAATTATGTGTTTTTATGTGTTTTTTTTGTTTCCAAATATTCAGATAAGTTTACTGATAAAGAAGATGATGATATTGCCGAATGTAGATCAGAAAAGTGCTAAACGGTTTCAGATGCCAGCAGTTAAGATGATAACGATAGCCTCAATGTTATACCCGCCAAAAACCTAAGAAGTGCCTATTTGTTGGCCAAAGATAACTCGAGCATGACAAAAACTTGACCCCAATCAAAATATAAGAAGTCGATTTTGGACTATAATAAGTGAAATTAAAAGAGGTAGCTCAACATACCAAACGTCGGTATTTGGATTTGTTTTGCACCGGTGAAGGTTTACATATGATTGTTGGTCCTTAGGGACCGTGATTGGATGAACACATTAGACACTTTTTGAATTGATTGGTTTGCTATATTTAGCAAGGTTGCTTAAAAGTAGTAAGCAGAATGTTGATGAGCTTTGGGATAGAAAAAGAAGAGGAGTAGAAATAGTGAGTAAACATAGGTTTCCTCTCGGGTTTCCTTTTCATATCAGATATTTGGGTGTGATGTTCACAGTACAAGAGAATGCAGAATGGATATTGATATTAAACTTGCGCCATTTCACGATTTTTTCGTAAGCTTAAAAATAATTGTCACAATCATTATTTCACCTCACAAAATGTAAGTATAGATGAAGTGCTGGAGGGATTTCGAGGCCGATGTAGTTTTAGGCAGTGTGTACCATCCAAACTCATCAAATGTGGCCTTAAACTATTCAAATTAGTTGATTCAAGAGGCTTAGATATTGAATTCCTAGGTTAACAGCCTGAAGGTTCATTTCAGGTAAAAAATTATGATAATAGTGGCGTCAAGCATTTAGCCTCTCTCATATCAGGATCATTAATAAACACAACAGCAGAAAATTATTTAACCTTCGTTCCTTTAGTTCAAAAATTGGTTCTGGATCATAAATTAAGGTTCGTCGGGACAATTCAAAAAAATGAGAGAGAGTTTCCAAAGGAGTGTACAGAAGTCAAGCATCGCCCAATAACTGTTGTTATGCCTATACATCAAATAGGTTAATGGTAACATTTGGTTTAGGGCTTCCAAGAAATCTATATCGGTGCAGGCTTTAATTTGATCCCACTTTTTTGGCTTCATTTCCTTTGCCGCGCAAATAAGTATATTAGTGTATAATTAAATTACATCTATTTCGATAGAGTTTGGCATGACGGATTGCTCAACAAACTGCCATGCTTCGGACTGCCAACGTCTCTCTGCAGCTGGCTTGCCAGTTTCCTTAAGAATCGATATCCGCACGTTGCAGTTGATGAACACATCTTAGACACATTCACCATTAATGCGGCAGTGAATCAGGGTGCAATACTTTCACCAACTATGTTCCTTATCTATAACCGAAATCAATAATCCTGTTTACAATTTTGCAGATGACGGTACCTTTGTCTCCCAATTTAGATCAGAAAAATCTTTACCAGCGACTGAGACTTATCAGCGCAGACAGGAGCAGATTACAACAATTAATCAAGATCTGGAGAAAGATCGAACCTGGGATGACAGATATTTGGTCCAGTTCAATGCAGCAAAAACAAAAGTAGCCACCCTAACCAAGAAAGCCAATATGGCAGAATCGACCATTCCTTCATCCTCGTCAATCGGGCGAACTACTGCGTGTCTCGGTCAACAGCAATATATCCTGGCATGATCACGTTGCTAACATCGCAAAAGCTTGGTGCGCTATTTCGCAACAAAAAACTGTATATACCGCAGCAGCTGCTCTTTCATTACACTGCACAAATAAGAACATGCTTGGAATACTGCTCACATATCTGGGGTGCCGCACCGAAACTCACCCTAAAGCTGCTGGATGCCATTCAGAAGAGAGCTGCACGTCTTGGCGGCGACCAGGAGTTGACCCGGGATCTGGATAGTCTGGAACCCCGCAGACATGTGGCCGAGATATCCCTATTTTACAGATATTTTCACGGCAGATATTCCTAGGATATGGCCCGCATCATCCCGCCCCCAGCATCGCATGTCAGACAGTCGCGACAGATTGCAAGAGCGCACCCGTTCGTTGTACAACTGGAAATACCTATAATGTCGCTTCAACGACTCCTTTGTCTGGAGCACTGCATCACTGTGGAACTAACTCACTAACTGTACAACTATTCAAGAACCGTGTCAATCGATATCTTCGCACACACACCGCTTGTCGAGTGTCATATGATCTCTCTTTAGTGTGTGCGCCACTGCCCTATAAAAACCACTGGGTAAAGAGACATTTTTTTATTTCATTTTTGAAGGCGATTTAGTCTTTTATGTAATATTTATTTTTATTTTTGATATTCTAAATATTTTTGAGAAATTTTGACAGCTTTTCAAAGAGTGATTAGATACAAGACACAGTTGGTCTTACTTACAATATAAATCATCTACGAGAGCACATCACAATTTTATAAAAATATACATATACACACATCACCTTTCCATTGAGTTATGTTCTGTCGTAAATTGCGTGTTCGTCTAACTTACTGGACCTAATTTTCGTTTCCTGCACAAAATAAAGAACCCGCACAAGGATGATGGGCGTTAATAAAGTTATCTTATATACGTCAGTACAAATAAGACGAAGAATTTCGATGGTGTTAATAAATCTTATTAGGGTTCGTGAAGCTTGTTATAAAATTAATGCCGAAAAGAACAGTTATTTATTTTTGGGGAACTAGCTTACGCTTCGCATGGCACATAAATTGGACTTTGATAGCATGGAAAATATAAGAGAAAAAAAATTTGACACCACATACCAGAATATGGATAGGCCTGTTTTAGTTCCGGCCGGGTTAGTAGGCGGAAGGAAGTTGAGACGCCAATCCGGAGGCTAGATATTTTCGAATAAATAATGTATAGATATGCAGTCTACATTATTGTTTTTACCAGAAATCAACTTAAAAATAAGGACAGTTCGGCAGCGCCATCTGCAACAGATTTTACCACCAGTTCGGCGCGTGAATCGGGACCAGTCGTTTTTTTGGTATTTTTTGACAGACGGTCAGAGACATTGAAGTCCTTAACGTAATTTATTGCTCTTGTATGATTTTGTTAATTTAATGTTATATTTCAGTCATTACAAGTAGTAAACTTGAGTATAAAGATACTAGTTTTTTTTTTAAATATTTACATGGTCCTTCGTTAGCCAAATTTAGTGTGAAAACTATAAATTGGGAGACCAGCTGTTCGTTTGCTTGCAGTCACCGTGCCAGGATCTGGTGTTGTTTATCTACAGTGAAAGGTCATTGAAGATTTATGTTATTTATGGGATCAGTGCCGGCATTTGTAACGTGATTACGTGTGTTTGAAGGGCAAGCATTGAAGATTTGGAGTAAGGGGTGAGTTCCTATTTTGCCATCATTTTTCCAATTATTTTTCCTTTTTTCTTTTGTTATTGCCTCTTATAAATCGACTTTATTTTTGCTGAAATTTGGTTTGGTGTTTTATTACCAGTACTGTATTAGTAACCATATAAAATGGACAAGCTTAAAAGGTCAAGAGGTAGTATAAAAGCCAGTTTGACAAATTTTGTTAAATACCTTGACAGTAATTTTAAAAATAAAGAAGAAATATCAGACCAGGCAATCGTTGAATTAGAAACCCGGTTAAATTGTATTCAGGAAAATATTTTGCGAAAATATTCAGAGGTGCAGGATCAAATTGAGGCGTCTTGTGACGATGCCGATTTGGAAGCTGAATATCAGGAAAGATGTGAATTTGAAAATAAATATTATTTAAATATTTCTTTGGCAAAAAAATATCGTGATGAAAATAAAAAAATTGATGCCAATGACTCTGAGAGAGCTTTCTCTGAGGCAAATTCATTGAATCGTAATCAAAATAGCATGCTTCCTGATATAAGCATTGCCTACTTTTGACGGCTCTCTACAGAACTGGTTAGAATTTAGGGACATCTTTGAATCGCTCATACATAATAATGATTCTATCACAGATGTTCAGCGATTTCATTATTTAAGAGCTTCCCTAAAGAATGAGCCAGCTCAGCTTATTTCCACGTTAGAATTTTCGTCCGAAAATTATAATATAGCTTGGAATTTGCTGGGAAAGCGCTACAATAATGATAATATGCTGATTCACAATGATATCAAAAACATTTTTAATATTGGGCCAGTAAGTAAAGAATCTTCAAAAAGTATTCGAAACATCTTAAATGATTTGACAAAAAATATGCGTGCATTGTCTCAGATAGGTTTGCCAGTGTCAGATTGGGATATCTCTATTGTCTATTTGATTAGCACAAAATTGGACAGGGTTACGGCTCGAGAATGGGAATCTCACAAGTCCCGGTTGAATAATTTTCCAACTTTAGAGGATCTTAGGTTATTTTTAAATTCAAAAGCTGAGTTACTGGATACGCTTGAGCAAAATCGTTCTGAAAGGCATGGCGGCGGAGCCACAAGAGGTTTATTGGCCCTTGACAATGACGATGAACAAGGTAAAATGAAAAATAAGCTTAGTGGTGAAAAAGGTGTTTCATGTGTTTCTTGTAAAGGAAAGCACTATATTCAAGTGTGTTCCAATTTTCTTAGGATCCCTCCTGAAAAGCGTGGTGATAATATTATGTCATTAAAATTATATTTGAATTGCTTACGGCCAGGGCATTTTAGTAGGGGTTGTCGCCGTTCCTCCTTGCAAAAAATGTCATGGTAAGCATACTGCATGTAAACAAAAATACGCTTGATAAAATGCCTGGGGACAAAAATCAGTCAAAGACAGATGAGGAAAATAGTTTGGTCTCGTCTATAAAGTCTGTCTCACATGCTACTCATAATAATTCGGCAAATGTTGAAGTAAGCCACGTTTTATTGTCTACGGCTCACATTGATGTTTTGGACCAACATGGAAAAAAACAATTGGTTAGGGTAGTTTCAGATAGCGGGTCTCAGTCCAGTTTTATTACAGAACGAGTATGCGAGAAGTTTGGTTTGCTAAAGGAAAAAGTTGCCATATTTTTGAAGGGAATCAATGGTTTTTTGTCAACTATAAATAATTATAAATGTAACGCGACTATTATTTCCGAGACAAATAATTTTTCAGCCAATATTTCGTGCTTTGTGATTCCTAAAATAACCGGTAGTCTGTCCATAACAAAGGTTAAAATAAATGACATTAAAATCCCTAGCCATTGCAAACTAGCAGATCCGTGCTTTTTTGTGCCACAGGAAGTGGATATGCTTATCGGTTCTGATATGTTCTGGTCCCTAATTTGTGAAAATAAGATTTGTTTGTGATCCCATTTGCCAGTGTTGCAAAATACACAGTTGGGTTGGGTTGTTTCAGGGCCGATAGGCAAAAGTTAAAATTCTGCAGTTTCCAATTGCTATTTTGTTAGCACAGAACTGCAAATTCATGATGATCTAAAAACGTTTTGGGAATTGGAGGATTTTGGTTCTGCAAAGACACTTTCTGAGGAGTAGCTTGCATGTGAAAGGCATTTTGTATTGAACAAGGTTCGAAATAAAGATGGCGCTTTTGTTGTTAGGTTGCCCCTTAAAATTGACGTATCAGAGTTGGGTAATTCCTTTGAGCCCGCTAAGAAGCGGTTTTTAAGTTTAGAACGAAAGTTTATGTCCAACACTAAGCACAAAGAGTTATACCATGATTTCATAAAAGAATACATTAATTTGGGACATATGACAAAGGTTGAAACATCCAATTTGAGCAACATTTACCTTATGTGTCATCATGATGTTTATCGTGAGAATACTCTTACAACAAAAGTTAAGGGTTGTGTTTGATGCTTCACCTCCTAGTGATACCGGGTATTCCTTAAATCATATTCAAATGGTGGGTACAACAATACAACAAGATTTGTTTTCAATTTTAATCCGCTTTCGACAGCATAGATTTGTTTTTGCTTCTGATTGTACTAAAATGTACAGATCTGCTTTATTGGACCCTGCAGATAGGCCTTTGCAAAAAATCTTATGGCGTTTTACTCCCGAAAGCTCGCTGGATACATATGAGTTGAATACGGTTACCTACGGCACAGCAGCTGCATCATTTTTGGCCATACGATGTCTTTTTCAATTGGCAGATGAAGTCCATGAAGAAATTCCTGATATTGCGGAAGTTATAAAAAATTATTTTTACGTGGATGATTTAACAGGATCCGATTCATTGGAAGATACTCGCCTTATTGCAAATTCGGTTTTTGAAGTTTTAAAAAAGGGCTGTTTTGTTTTAAGAAAATTTTATTCAAATAATTTCGCGGTCTTAAGTGATATCCCTAATAATGATCCATTGTCAAAGATTGTGGAGTTTGGAGAAAACGATGGTAAGAGTACACTCGGTTTGATTTGGGGTCCTTATATAGATAAATTGATGTTTGATGTAAAGGCTTTGTCAACCTTGAATAGTATTTCCAAGCGTGTAATTTTATCGGACAGTTCGAAAATCTTTGATCCCCTAGGTTTGATTTGTCCGGTTACTATTGTTATTAAAATGTTACTTCAAGCTTTATGGCTTGAAAAGCTCTCCTGGGACGATCATGTGCCAAATCACATTGCCACTTTGTGGATGGAATTTAAGTTTGAGTTGCATTATTTAAATAATTTAAAGATAGATCGACATGTAATTTGTAAGAATTGGAATTACATTGAAA
>JAEQML010074364.1:0-14416 GCA_016904865.1 Pissodes strobi | reverse complement strand
GATCAGTCATTATTATTCCTAATAGTTATAAGCAGCATTCAAAATATGGTCCACCTACAAGCAAGTTAAGCTAGAACTCTTTGCAGACGTCTCATCACATGACTCCCATGTTAAGCAGACTATTATTTCAGGACAGTATGTCTTCCTTCACTGCATTGGCCCACTCTATCTGAATTTTCTTTTCAATGAATTACGCCACAGATGCGATAAGAACCTTAACCTAGTAAAACTTGTGGCGGGCACCACGTGAGAGCCCAATGCCTACGGCTCAGCACCCAAATCATACATCAATCAATATTACTAGATGATTGCGCTTCGCCCTGGAGGCTTTTCCTGCCTCTTTCATATTAATCCTATACTCTGAATCTGGGTATATGTCACTACAGCAGCGCCCTCAGTCGCTCTTACTTGCCTACCTTAACTCTCTACTACTCAAACCCGATCACCTATTCTACTTACAACTGTTTCACCTTCCTTACTCCTTCTATTCACTTTCTGACTCTCGCAACCCCCCTGGAGCCAGCTATCATTACCAGGAAATAACTAACTGACTCTCCATTTCTCACCCGTCCAAATAAATTGTAACCTGTTTCGTCTTTGAAACATTCCCACATCCAAATCGATCGTGGCCTAACATCCATAAGCAGCAGCAAATATTGCCAACACTTTTCCGGATTATTGGGGTATTAGCACGACCTGAAATAAAATACGCTATCTAACCGATGACGACAGTAATTATGACTTATATAGTACATTATAATATTTAAAACCAGACCTACAAAACTTCGCGTCATACTTCAAATTTCCAATGCCCTATCTCAAATTCGATTCTAGCAATGAACGGGCCTGATTACTTCTATATCACTAACAATAGTTCGCTGAGTAATATCAAGCGAAAGTGGCTAAATATCGGAACTCTGCCATCACTAAATTTCATTTTGATCTGAAGATTCACAGGCCGCCTGATATGCAGAATAGAAAAACCGACAAATACCTGGCAGTTACATATATTCCACCCACGAATCATTTTTTATACACGAAAGACAGGAATCCATTTTACTCGCCTTTATCAGATTTTGAAAGTTGGGTCGACGGTAAGTCCTCAAAACGCAAAAGAAGAATCTGGAACGACCGTTGTCGCATGATAACGATTTATTTACATATGACAATTGGCTTGCGGCTTAAGAAGGACGGATGGAAAGAAAACAGGCAAGTGTTTGCCGATCCTTTTACAATTGTTGGCCCAATTCTACGCATTTGACTTGAACTCTGAACTACCTACAAAGGAAGTTATCTACAAATAAAACGAAGTTGAGAAAGGAACGATAGTTTGGGAAAATTGTAAGTGAATAGTCGAATTATGTACCAAGTTAACCCAAGTCGCAGAGTCATTATACTGACCACCCTCGTGATCAAATATGGCGCCAAATATTTGAATCACGCCACGTGCATCTGCTGTTAATAAAAGCTATTGCATCATACCTAAATGCCCGCAAATGCACTCAGTTAACCACTTTCCGCTGTGCATGACGTATCCTCAAAAAGTGGTTACTTAACTAACCATCGATACTTTACGATTATGACTATTTTCTTTGAATGTGCAAAGTGTTATTTGTGAACAAATTTAGGTAAGTAAATGCTATTTTATTACCCTGCAAATAATATTAAATACTTACAATATGTTTGTTTATATCTCAGTTACAAAATCAAGACAAAATATTGAACTATTGGGTGTTTGGGGCTTTATAAAGGGCAATTAATTTTTTTTACAAAATATAGGTTATGTATACAAAATTTTTCTGGTACTATTTTTCCTCAGTATAAGATAGTTATAATTTTTTTTTGCACCTCAGGACTATAATTACCAAATGGTAAATTTTTTATTTCACCTAATATCAACGGCTCAGATAATATTTTGATAATACCCGAACTCCAACTGAAATCGTATAGAGCCTACCATTTCATGAATTTTCATGTATTATACTACAGATTCGTTTTATACTACTCATGATTTTTGGTTTGATGTTTTTCGACAAAAAAAATGTTTTACCTATTTTTCTAAAAAAGAATTGTTATACCAGGGTCTGCAAGTTGGATTTAGTTGGTTTGGTTAACTTTTAATAAAAAATATAGGAACTGAATGCTAGATTTTCTGGAACGGCAAATAACTTTAGGGTATATTCCGGATTAGTAGTATCCAAAAATGTAATAATATATAGGGCATTCCATAATAAAAAAGTATATTCTTGTTTGTTACGCTTTTCTGAATCGCCTTGTATACATGAAAATTATTTGAATAAAAATTTTCATTTGTACCCCGCAACTTTCGCATTTTAACATTTTTTTCTACAGCTCTATATAAAAAAGTTAAAAGGGGGGTCAATTTATAGCGGGACACCTGGAATTAAGGCTGGTCACATCGTTTTCTACGTTGTTTCAGAGAATGGCTAATAATTCCCTATTGGATTTGGAAAAACTATCTTCTGATGATGCGTTCTCCTTGCTGGCAGAGTTTCCAGATAATAAAGCTGTAGACTCAGAATACGAGGGAGATAGTGACGCAGAAGATGGCGCGGCATTTAGTACTTTCTGTAACACTGACAGGTCTTCTAGTAGATCATCTTCATCTATATTGCCACTCACTCCGGTAATCGTTCCTACACCATCAACATTTGAAGATTCTGATCCAGACAAAGATGGTTCAGTTAGCAGGCGCTCATTATTACCCCTCACTCCGATGATTTCTGCTATCCCATCAACCTCCAAAGGTTTTTCTTTAGTTAGCAGATCCTCAGATTCCCGACTAAATCAACAGACTTCTAGAAATCTACGCAGGAGAATACCAGTTAGTGCATATATGTAAGACAATTTTCAAGATTTTGATAGTGACGATTCCATTGCTGATCCCAATTTTGAATTAGGACCAGCCTTACCAACAAAATCCATCTTTGATGAGCAGATGACTTCTTCAGACGATGACGATGAAGACATAGAACTGCCAACAAGTTCTAATTCAGACGAGCCTTTCAAGAAGGGTGATTGCACACCATCTGCATTCAACGCCTACATATTTTTTCAGCCTTTTGGACCAACATTCGAGGTGAATCTTGTAAGTCCATCGAGTATTTTTCACGTGTTCATGACGGATGATATTATGAGCCATATTGTTACTGAAAGTAATAAATACGCCTCTCAGATGGGAGTTCAACTAAATATGGATGTTTCTGAACTCTACGCATTGTTTGGAATTTTAGTAATAATGAGGTTCCATTCCCTACCTTAAATGAAAAAGTATTGGTCGACAAACAGCAATTTTAGAGTGGAAAGAATTGCGAGTATTATGACACTGAAACGATTTCTGAAACTACTTCGATTCTTGCATATAAATGACAATGCTACTATGCCCCAAAGAAATACCCCAAATTTTGATAAATAGTACAAAGTTAGGCCTCTTATTAACCATTTGAATACAAAATTCTATGAGTGCTTCAATCCATCCAGGAACATGGCTGTTGATGAAAGTATGGTCGGTTTTAAAGGTAGAAGCTCATTAAAACAATATATGCCGATGAAGCCCATCAAACGCGGCTTCAAAGTTTGGGTTATTGCGGATTCACGTTCAGGTTTTATGCTGCAATTTGATGTCTATGAAGGTAAATCAAAAGAGCCGGCAGAAGGTAGTACATTAGGAGAACGGGTAGTGCTACAGCTGGTCAGAAATTACCTAGAAAAGGGGTATTGTATTTTTTTTGATAATTACTTTAGTACCTTTTATCTTGTGAAAACGTTACTAGAGAGCAAAACTTTTGCATGTGGCACATTCCGATCAAATCGGAAGAATTACCCGACAGATCTAATGAAAGCAGACAAAACCATGAAACCTGGGGATTCAGATTTTGCATCATCTGGAAATGTTAGTTATACCAAATGGAAAGATCGCGGGAAAAAAGTGTGATTTTTATCAGTTCATTTCATGATCCCAGTATTAAGAATGATATTACCCGAACTAACAAAAAAGGGGAAAATGAAGCCTTAACTTGTCCAATACCAATAGCAGACTACAACAAGTTCATGGGTGCTGTTGACTGATTCGACCAATATATGTCTTTCTATAACATATCATGAAAAAGTCGTAGGTGGTGGCTAAAACTCTTCTATTATATGTTAGAAAGTGTAATAACTAACTCCTACATATGTTACAAAACCAGATGTGTTGAGAAAAAGGAGAAGCCTACAAGCCATTTAGATTTTAGGACCTTATTAGCGGACGAACTGATATCTACATACAATTCAAGGAAGAGATCTACTTCTAAATTACCTGCGAAGAAGCCAAGGCTTCTGAAAAGCAATTCTGGGAGGTGTGTTGGAGAAGAAAAGTCTGTTAGAACCATAGATGTAGGTAAACACTTACCAATTAAAGGAACTATCAGACGATGTGCATATTGTAGCACCAAAAATAAAGTAGTGCGCTCAACTACAATTTGTAAAGAATGCAATGTTGCTCTTTGCATTCAATGTTTTACTCTATTCCATGATAATAATCCCTCATTTATTTAAGACAAGTATCTCTAAAATACGTTTGTAAGTCAAATTTGCTGGAATAAATAACGAGTTTCTGCCAAAAATATATATTTTTATAAAAGTGGTCAATAAAATGGTTTGAGAAAATTGACTATATGTGTATTCTTGAAGTACCCAAGATCATTTTACTAACCACCCTATCCTGACATAAAGGGAGGGGATAGATTTTTTTATATATTTTTTAAAGGATCCTGTGAACCATATAAATTATCCCCAATCAACAAAAAATTTGTTTCAAAGAAAATTCTTTCTGTCACTTAAAGGGTTAAAATATATAGCTCTTATATTTTAAATTGCATATATATTTGACGCAGTGGTCCAAATCTCAAGCCCTAATTGCTGGTGAAGACACCTAAATTAATACTCGATGCAGAAAAGTCATGAAATTGATTCAATTCATTGCAAGCAATATTCGAAACAGCTAACACCTTTGCGCATTCCGTTTTTGGTACCTCAAGCTCGTAATTCTACACTGCCAATTCCGGGATTTGTGATATTTGTACCTTCGTTTAGGATAGAGAGTTAGGAGTAACATAGATCGAAATAAATAAATCTCACAACGAATAATTGATTTTTGTAATTTGAGCACTTGAGATGATAAGCAATAATATATCCTCATTTAGAGCTTTGACAGAAAAAAAAACTCTCTTAAATCACAGTCCAAGAAAATTCCATGAAAATTACGAATAATGAAGTCAAATAGGATCATTAGAAATCCAGGATTACGAGGCTATGAAGTTACGTCCTAACCTGATCACAAAAGCTGATATCAATTTTTGAAACCAAATACCAATATAATGAATATAATTGAACCGCAAGCTAGAAGGAATATAGGCGTAAATTACAGTGAAAAAGTTGTCGAAAGTAATATTAAGAGGCCAGCTTATAAATAATTAAAAAAGATAGCACTAATGAAGAAAATGACTACAAGAAAATAACAGGAAACGGTAAGAATCGCGTAAACTATTACACTTTCAGTACGAAATTTCACAACGGGCATTTTATCCATTAGAACATAAGTGCATATACAAAATATTACCAGCAACAGCCTCATCGCATAATGCAGTCACGTCCTTTGTGCATAGTCGGGCACATCTTGTATAAAACCGAACTAGCATTTTAGTTTAGATAAAACATCCTGCCGACGTAAAGCGATTATCTTCCTCCATAAAGCGACACATCAGCAAGCTGATAAATTATTTATATTTAGCTTCTTGTGATGCTACTCTATTAATCAACATAAATTTGAATGTCGTAAGTTTAATAGATTGAGACAGAAGAAATCTTTGGAGCGGCATTATGATTATATGCTTTCTGGCATGACATACTCAGAGAGCAGCCTTGGATACATTTAAAGTATGCCATCATACACGCATGCTATCTTTATCTAGATATTTGAATACAAATGCCATCAAATCCTGGATTTATGAAATTGCGACCTATCGGCAAGCTTGTCGATCTTCATAATTTATTGGATTATGGATTACTGGGAGTATTGTCATCACACTGTTAATTTTTTGGTTGTCATTTCGCTTGGCCTATTTTTGAATCATGCGCGGTCCTGGTCTCCATGAGAAAAAGGTTTGGCGATGTTTTCAAATATATAAGGTGCGTTTTTCCAATGAAAGTGTATATGTTTCCACCCAAAGGAGGGCTCTTGTCTTTTGGGCTGAACCGAATTATCAGGTGGCTCAACAGCCAGCCAAATCGATTCACTGTCATCAGTGGTGATATATTATAGTCATAGAAGTCAGGCCTCTTTGACCAATAGTCACAATGACTGGGAAGTTTTTTCATTGCCATTGAAATGTGTATACCCAAGAACCATTTTATTTCTTCTACATTTGTAGGTCGAAATGGATTACCTATTGAGTGGCCAATAAATTGGTCTGAAAACAAATGTCTT
Organism: Pissodes strobi; assembly: GCA_016904865.1. Taxonomy (NCBI): domain Eukaryota; kingdom Metazoa; phylum Arthropoda; class Insecta; order Coleoptera; family Curculionidae; genus Pissodes; species Pissodes strobi. The sequence goes on along the minus strand of JAEQML010074364.1, from coordinate 7,929 downwards.
CTAATCTTCGAGAATATAATATATGGACATTTACCTCCGACCACAAACTTATTAGAACGGTTTGCGACCTGCCACTCCTACAAAAGAATCCACCATTGCCTCGTAAAATCTAGCATTACAATTCTGCAAACTGGGAGGATCTAATAGAGTTCTACCTAGATTTTCCTTGGTTCGATGCCTGCTTTGGCACTGACGACCCGTCGATCTGTTGCGAAGAGATTACGCAAGTAATCGCCTCAGGAATAGAAGCATACATCCTAAATTCCATCAAGTTACCGTCAAAAGGAAAGCCCTGGTTTGACAGAAGATGCGAAAGAGCCGTAGGTAGGAAACAGCAAGCCTACAAGTACTAGCAACAAAATCGGACCGCTGAAAGTCGCAAATATTTTACCGAAGCGAGAAACGAATGCAAACGAGTGATTGAAGAAACTACGGACAAACACAATTAAAGGACCAGGCATGAACTTTTTCAATGCCCCAGGGGTTCCAGGAATTTGTGGTCGGTAGCAAAGGCAGTAAGTAGTAACTTTATAAAAGCGTCTTTCCCACCTTTGACGGACGAACGCGGCGTCACGGCGACTACAGCTAAGGAAAAAGCAAACATGCTCGCCGAAATGTTTTCATCGCACTCTACCTTAAACGTCCCCCAAGAAAAGGATCTCCCCATCAGATCCAACATCAACACTACCATGGCAGAAATTAAGTTTCACCACCGTGATATTCGTAAAATCCTCAAAGAGCTAGATACGCAAAAGTCATCAGGACCGGATGAAATACCTGCCATCGTGTTAAAGAACTGTCCATACGAACTGACACCCAATTTTTCCAGACTTTTTTCTGTGTCTTACCGAATGGGGATATAATATACCCATCTTCTTGGAAAGTCGCTCGAGCGCAACCTGTACCAAAAAAGGCAAGAAAACCACGCCATCAAACTCTCGTCCAATTGCCTTGCTTTCAATAATCCCAAAGTCATGGAACGTGTAGTCAATCAGCAAGTAGTCAAGTACCTCGAGACTAATAGAATAATTAGCGATAACCAATACGGCTTCCTCAAACAGATATCGACAGGAGATATATTGGCCTATATCACACATATATGCAGTAGGGCAATTGAGAACTACGGAGAATCTCGAGCGATTGCGTTAGATATTTCGAAGGCATTCGACAGATTTTGGCATGACGGATTGCTCAACAAACTGCCGTCTTTTTTACTGCCAGCATCTCTCTACAGCTGGCTTGCCAGTTTCCTTAAGAACCGATGTCTGCACGATGCAATTGATGGACACATCTCAGACACATTCACTATAAATACGGGAGTGCATCAGGGTGCAACACTTTCAACAACTCTGTTTCTCATCCATATCAATGACCTGCTAACCGAAACCAATAATCCTGTTTACAGTTTTGCAGATGACGGCACCCTTGTCTCCCAATTTAAATCAGAAAAACCTTTACCAGCGACTGAGACGTATCACTGCAGACAGGAGCAAATCACAACAATTAATCAAGATCTGGAGAAAGTTCGAACTTGGAGCGACAGGAATTTGGTTCAATTTAATGATGCAAAGACCCAAGTAGCCACGTTTACCAGGAAAGCCAATGCGGCGAGCCCGGACATCATTATGACAGGACCAACAATTCATTCATGTTCGTTAATTGGACTACTGGGTGTCTCGGTCAACAGCGATATGTCCTGGCATGATCACGTTGCTAACATCGCAAAGTCAGCCTCGCAGAAGCTTGGTGCGCTATTTCGCAACAAAAAACTATATCCACCGCAGCAGCTACTCTTGCTCTACAAAGCGCAAGTAAGACCATCCTAAAAGTATTGCTCACACATCTGGGGTGCCGCACCTAAGATCACCCTAAAGCTGCTGGATTCTATTCAGACGAGAGCTGTGCGTCTCGTCGGTGACCCAGAGTTGACCTGGAATCTGGATTGTCTGGAACATTGGAGACAAGTAGCCGAGATATCCCTGTTTTATAGATATTTTCACGGCAGATGTTCCCAGAATTTGCCTCGCATCATCCCGCCCCAGTAGCACCTGTCAGACAGTCACCACAGACGGCTAGGGCGCACCCGTTTGTCGTACAACTGAAAACACCTATAAGGATTCCTTTGTCTGGCGCACTTCATCACTGTGGAACTCATTCCCAGGACATCTGTTTCCTCCTAATTACAACCTACAACTCTTTAAGAACCGTGTCAATTAACATCTTCGCACACACACCTATCGTCGAGTGCCATAGGATCTCTCTTTAGTGTGTGTGTGGGTGTGTGTGTTACTGCCATAAAAAAAGAAGATGAATCACAGCAGCTGATCCCGCTCTGGCCTGTGAACTGTAAGAGAGGTAGGGGTCCATGGAATATTTTTGGGCGACAAAAAGTTAAGAAGCGGGATCATATCGTCCCTCTAATTCTCACTGGAATCTTCGCCCTTCGAAATATATAGATGAAAATTGGGTTGTTCTGCTAAAAATTATGTCATGTGATTCTTCTCCGTATTCGAATTATCCAAGGATGAAACTTCAGATCCCGAAGGAAAGTTGTCATCATAGAAATATTTCTTTAAATGTTTGCCCTCGATAGGCATGATTGACGTACTTTACGCAAATACAAAATCCAATCTTCAAACAAAAAGTCACCTTCACTGCACTAGTCTCCGCTAATCATTCAATGTCTAAAATAAAAAAATATATAGTCATTTAGTTCACAAGAAAATGTTTTTCCATCGTAGTATACTGCCATTTGCGCATGCGATGGGTACTTCCAGCAACCACTACGCACACATTCATAAATTTTGCGAATTGATAACCAGTTTTTAAGATGAAAATCGATAAGACGAATATGAGAAAGCAGTTACTGAGCTAAGTCGATGTGTACTGCTTACAGTTACTTCAGTTCTTGTCCCAATCAAATATTTCGATAATAAAATATTGTTGTAGCCATCTATGACCATGCTGCTGCACTACTGGTGGTTGCCTATGTACTTGGGAACAGGTGGTTATGCACGCTGACCACCGTGCTTAATGTGACAGTAAATTGGTGATTATCAATGCTTCAAAGAGTTATTCAGGGTTCAGTCTATTCAAAATATCTTTCTGTTATAGAAATATACTTTTCAAATATCCCTAGCTCCGTATGACACATTGACGTATGAAAGTACCAGGGCTCTGAAAAGTCGATGATTTATCTTATATCTAGAATGTGTCTCAAGGGAGATAGCATTTTTTATTTATAGCATTTGAGCACTATCCACAGTTGATCCTAATTCTCTGTATCCAAGGGCCTGGCAACGTTATATTCCAAAATTCAGTAACTTGTATGATGACCTATCTACTCTTCAAATATATTAAAAACCTTAATAGAAAATATATATTCTTGTGCTGCTTCTTTCCACTTTAAAATCCATTTTCTAATCTGACATAAGCGCTGTTAGATATGTATCATTTTTGAATTAAGAAGGTGAGATGTTCTGGGTGCTCGGGTTTTCCAGATTTGTTTCCACGATCGAACCGTGCACATTAGAAAACCCACAAGCTACTATTAACGTTTATTTAATTCCGAAGCACTGACCAATTTCCTTCGAAATCGCCGACCATAGGCAGTAATTTGTTATCATAAAATTATAGGCATTATATTTTTGCCGGGTATGGTATTAATTGAACCAAATAGAACATGAAAATTGCAGATATCATCGATAAAAGACTTTAAATTTTAGTTTGAACTGTTAATAGGATTGTCGTGCACATTCGTTTACGTGCTCCATACAGGCTTCATTGGCCAATTATGTTTTGCTTGCGGAAATGTGGGTAAAATATTAGAGTCGCTTAACCGATACTTAAATAACTTTAATTGTACGAACGTTTGCAAAAACCTAAACATAGGAGCTGATTAACGCTTGTAGGGTTAGATACAAATTTTAATTTTGCATTTGAGTAATAATCCATAAAATACAACAAAGTGATCACGGAAATGAATTTTGAAATATTTTTAATATACTCGAGATTATAATTTGCGTATCAGGGATATTGCTCTAAGCAGAACGGTTGTTGTGAAATTAAGTTAGAGTGCAGATTAGCGAAGCACGATTAAATGGGAAACTGCAGCTAAAAATTTTATAATTAGATTCAAAGGACGCATAAGCGTTAATCAGTCACTGACTGATTTTAATGCACACATTACCTTAAAGGAGTTGGCAGGTTTTAAGTGCATTTTGGCCCTCTGTAGAATTCGCTGAATTTTTTATATGTTGTAGCTGATGTCAAGATAAGACTTTCTTACCATTGCGCCTAAGTACTAACTATACTGGGTGTATGAGAAAAATGGGTCCGAAAGTTACAATATTTGTTTTAATAATATAATTTTCATAACTAATACATGTTTCAGGCAAATTGAAATACTAATATAACCATGTAAAATTAGTTTTATCAATAAATTGAGTCAGTTTCTTATAACTAAGTATATTATATACAGTGTACAACAAGTAGAAGTGAGAACAAAATACAACCATCAAGTTTCAAGTTTTGCTGTTGCAAGTAAAAGTAGGTATTAGACTACTTCCAAGAGTTTCCTTCCTATTTCTAAATATAACAAAAATTATGTTGGTACACATAGCCGTTTTTTATTTTTCTCCAGTGGGTACCTCCCTAGGTACTTTCAGAAGAACTAACTATTTTTATTCATTCTTTGTAAAAACTTTAGGTACATTTTCTTTTAATTAGAACATTTTTTTTATTTACACCTACAGGGTTGATTCCATTTAAATATAAGAAAAATCGACGTAATAATTTTACCTACCTACATAATGACCCAAAATAGATTTAAACATTTCTACAAGCCGCGCACATTATGATATTCTGGCTCTAATAAAACAAACATTTTGAAAAGTGGGCTGTGATTCGAGATTGACAACTCCGGAAAACTAATAGACCATCTTTAGTTACTTAATTATTTGACAGCTTGAATGCAAGATAAATATTTAGAAGTTCAATTTGTGTGTTTTTTGTCGAATAGTCGTTGTTTTAAGTTTTTCTACTTTAAAAATGCCCAATTGTTTCGTGTGTGACGTAAGATTTACAATAAGAAGTAGGTTCGGGAGACTTGTGTATAAACCTAATCAAGAAATTAACCAAAACAGGAGACGCAGAGATCTGGCAGTTCTACATCGAAGTAGATTTAGGTTGGCAGAGCAGAACGGTAATGAGAACACTAGGATATGCGCAAACTGTGACAAAAGGATATTGAAAGTTCATGAAAGCGAGGGAAATGAGCAGGCTATTTTAATGGAAGTTTTGGTGAGAAGGCAGACTGAAAGTTGTTTCTTGTGTAATGAGGCTACAAATGAGAGATTAACACTTACCGCAAGAGTAGATTTTACCTAAAAACTAATATATTTATACCAGAACAAGTTCGGTGCTGCAACATTCATTTAAACTTTCGGGGGAATATTCAGCTACAATTTATGGAAAACGTAATCAGCATTCCCATGAAAATATTATTAAATGGCAACGATATTGCTACTTGGTTTTCAAAATTAAGGGAAATATTTCAAAAGCAAGAGAAAACAAGATATGATGACGAAAATAATTTCAGTGACGCTGAAATGAAAAGCTTAACTTCTTTAAATCGACAACAGTTCCGGGATTTATTTGCGACATGTGTTCCAGTGGAAATCAATGGTTGTAGAAGATACGTCACCAAAAAATATCTGATGGCTTTTCTAATGAAGCTGCGTCAAGGACTTTCTGATAATTTCTTGAATTCAATTATGCATTTTTCTTCAAGGCAAAACATGAGTATGATCATAACCATTGTAAGACAATGTCTAATGTCCCAGTTTGTTAGAGAGAACCTCGGATTTGACTCACCTCCTGTCCAAAATCGAGAACAATTCTTGGAGAGACATATTACAGAATTTGCAAATCGACTTTATAATCCTGAACCTGCTGTACCGAAAGCCATCCTTTATCCAGACTGCACCTATTTCAAGATTCCAAAAAGTTCACAATTTAGTGTCCAAAGACAGTCATACTCAGTTCATAAAAAATACACATTATTAAAAGCAGGACTTATTGTAGCTCCAGATGGTTATATTTTAAATGATCATGGCCCTTATTTCTCTGATATTCGTAATAATAATGCCCAAATATTAATGAATGAATTCAATGAAGTTAGAGAACGAATACGCCAGTGGTACAGGATAATGATATTTTTATCGTAGATAGAGGCTACAGGGACTCTGTTGAATTTCTCGAAGCATTATCTCTAAATTGCGAAATACCTTCATTCCTGGCACGAGGACAACGACAGTTTACAACCGAACAAGCTAACGATTCTAGGAAAATCACCAAAACCAGATGGATTGTCGAAGCGCGGAATGGCCATTTAAAAAGCATATTCAAGTTTTTTAGAGACATGATACCAATGCAACATTGTTTGCATTTAGGTGATTTTTTGAAAATATATTGCAGTCTCATTAATAGATTTCACGAGCCCATACATATGCAAAATTATGACGATAATATTGCCACGGCAATGCTTAATATAATTGAAAATCAACGGGTTAACCATTTGCAAACCAGAGTCCAACAAGAAAGATTAGACCAGATGGTTGGTATGGGGCCGTGGGTTCAGTTGAATGAAAATAATGATCATTTTCCCCGTTTTCATGTCGAATATATAAGATCAAAGGCCTTTTGAACCTATCAAGTCAAGATCAGTCCTGGATATGTTCAAGATACCAGCGATAGAGAAATAATAAATGAATATGCTTTTCAAACACAGATTTTCGAAAATAATTTGATTAGGGCCAGAATTTATTCGAGGTTCACTCAAAGAACGAAACATATGTTGTTTATAGAATATAATGAAGACATGGGGGAAGATCCAATTACGGGAACTTACTGTACCTGCAAGTCAGGTGCCCGAACGTTAGGCGTCTGTGCTCATGTCGCATGTGTGCTGTGGTATCTAGGGTATGCAAGATTTGAGAATCAAGTCAGATACCCCACAGATGCATTACTAAGGTGTATTCAAGATGCGCAGAACAGACAAAATATCAATATCGAAGTTGTGAATTAAGTAATGCAGCGTTAGGAGAGCAGATATAAGTAGGTACCCACTTTTTATTGTTAGACATAAGAATTATTGATTTTAGTTCTAGGTTTGTTACGATAGCTGATATACTCTAAAAATTAGTTCTTTTTTCGAAAGCTTGGGTTCGATGCCGTGGCCATTTTTAGGGACAGTCTGTATTATTCACCTCAGCGCAGAAACAGTTGAACAAATAAATAGGATTTGAGCGTTAGAAGTGGAGTGATTTGATATGTTTTGCAATTAATTGTTATAGACGTAATATAAAAATCGCAACATTCGGACCCATTTTTCTCATACACCCAGTATAGTTAGGACTTTGGCGCAATGGTAAAAAAGTCTTATCTTGACATTAGCTACAACATATAAAAAATTCAGCGAATTCTACAGAGGGCCAAAATGCACTTAAAACCTGCCAACTCCTTTGAGGCTAAGGAATGCCATCGAATGCTTTGGTGGAGCAAATATACAAAGCACTTTTGAACAACTAGAACTATCGCAGGGTGCAATAAGTGTATATCTGGTATATGTAGCCCTTTAAACACTTATTTTATAAAAAATATAGTTGAGAGTTTCGCCAAAAACTTAAGTTAGTGTCCACCTTGAATTTAAAAAAATGGCATTTTTCACGATAAAGGAATTTTATAATAAAAAGTTATTGATCATTTTGAGGAATTACGTGAGGAATTAGATTGGCTTAGATATTTACGTTGTCGCCCACAAAAAGAGGCTAACAGCACGTTTTTTGTTCGGCCTTCATTATGGCTTGCAGGTTGAATAGCCTTGGTAAAATGGATCAAATTTACCTTGGCTAAATCTTTTTCCATTTT
>JAEQML010074363.1:0-14416 GCA_016904865.1 Pissodes strobi | reverse complement strand
TCAAGAAATAGCACATCAGCAGCATTTAAGTGTTCAGTAGCCCCTGAAGATGAAGGTAGACTAATGGTGAGTGACATATGGCCAAAAAATGTGCAAGTCAAAAGATTTATTACAAATTGGACAAGAAACTACTATAAGAGTTATAAAACTAGAGGTCAATATGGAAATTTTATGAAGCGAGGTCAACATCATCGAACATATTAAACTTAAATGAGAATGACATCCTCTATGTTAACTGTCAAAGTTTTTTGGCGAATAAAGATAGTATTATAGACAACTTAATAAGATGCATTCCATTGTGATTCTTAGTGAGGCAAGATGTACAGAGGATGTTATGGATGGTGAAGTGACCATAAGTGGATATGAAGTTGTACGGTGTGATTCGCATATCAGACATACTGAAGGAATTCTTATATATGTTAGACAGGACCATAAATACTCAATTGGAATCAATTATGTGGAGGATTCAAATTATTGGCTTCAAGCCATTACTGTTGTTATAAATAAAGCCAAGTGGGCAATAGTAGATGTATATCACTCTCCAAGTGGAAGTCATTCACGTTTTTTGAGCAAGTTAGAGAGAAGATTTTAGCAAGGGAAGTGAAAAGTGTTTGATTGTAGGAGACATAAACCTCAACTACAACGATGACCAAAACTATTACATAAGAAAAATAAGGGTAATCTTACAGTTGTTTGGTATGGAGCAAAAGGTAAAAGACTTTACAAAAATAAGTAATATTTCTTCTACATTAATAGATTATGTTATTACTAATAATGACAAGGCACAAGCAAATGTTTATCAGACACCAACAATATCAGACCACTTCATATTAGGTATTAAAATAGATTATGTAAAGAATAATGTTAAAAAGATAGATTATTTTAAATATATTAGAAAAATTAATGAAAATATTTTCTGTGACTTAAACATTAAATTAATTGATTGTGAATAATTGTGATGTAAATTTAATTTATGAAGACATCATATTTAAATGTAAGAATATTGTGGATGATATTATGTCAATCACTAAAGTAGAGCATAGAGCAAATTGGTTGCCATGGTATGATGATGATCTTAAGAGTAAGGCACATGAACGTAATCTATCTTATAAAAAGTATATAAATGAACAGAATATAATAAGTAAAAATATTTTGTGGGAAAACTATAAGCAGAAAAGAAATGAATATGTTAATCTATTAAAAATTAAAAAATGACAATATTTTGAAAATAAAATAGACAGTAACAAAAATAATAGTAAAAAATTGTGGCATTACCTAAAAGACATAGTGAAACCTTCAAACAAAAAACTAAATTTTCCAAATATAGCTTTTACAACAGCTAACGATGAAGAAAGTCCCACAGATACCTACCATGTGGCCTGTTTGTTTAACCAATTCTTTGTTTATAGTATTAGGGACATTACCAAATGTTTTTCTGAAACAAAAGAGTGGTCTTGCCAAAAGGTATTAGAAAACAAATCAAAATTGACTAATTTTAAAACAATAACATTTATTGAATTAACTGAAATTATTAAATCTTTAAAAATCAAAACAAATTATAATAATGTTCTCAACTCCAGGTTTTTGAAGAATACATTGGGTAGCATGAGACATGTCATATTGCACTTCATTAATGTCTCTCTGCAGTATGGTGACCTGCCAGCGGAGCTGAAGGTTAGCAGTATTACTCCGATACCTAAGGTTTCTAATGCAAATAGTGCTTCTAAGTTTAGATCTATAAATTCAATGCCATGTTTGGAAAAAATTATCGAAAAGGCTGTTTGCTTACAACTCATAAAATTTTTTGATGATAATAACCTGTTCTGTGGCAACCAATCAGCCTATCGGAGTCGACATTCCTGTGAAGGCGCGGTTCAGTTAGCAATATGTAAGTGGAAAAAACAAATTGATGAACGTAAATATGTAATCTGTTTTTCTAGACCTTCAAAGAACATTGGAAACGATTAATAGAGACATGTTGCTGACCAAGCTGCGGTTTTATGGTATTGGGGGAATTGCATTGAAGTGGTTTGGGAATTATGTTACTAATAGACAGCAGTTTGTTGTTTTGGATAATTGTGAATCAACAAGGCTATATAATTATACAGGTATTCCTCAAGGCAGCATACTGGGGGCCTTGTTGTTTATTATATACTTAAATGATATTAATTATTTGGAGTCAGTAGAATTTTTAAATCTCTTTGCGGATGATACATTGGTATCTTGTAGTGGTAGTACAGTGGCAGAAGTTACCAAAAAATGCAAGGAATTTTGGATATCCTAGATAAATTCTTTTTAAACAATGAATTAAAATTAAATGTTAGTAAAGCTAAAGCAATGTTGATTAGTACAAAATACAAATTAAAGAATATTAATATTAATACAATAAATTTAACAATAAATAAAGAAGAGATCAAATTTGTCAGTGAAATTAAAAATCTTGGGTGTATTTTGAATCAGACTTTATCTTTAAGAAAAAATCTTGAATATACACAAAAATAAAGTAAGAAAAAAGCTCTACTTTTTTTCAAGAATGAGTTAACATTTGTCCTTGTATGCTAGAGCTACTGTATTCAAAACTATTGTACAGCCACATTTCGATTATTGTGTCACTCTGACCTTTTTAATGTCTGACAACTGTATTAAATCATTAGAAACATTGTTTAATAGAGGGTTCAGCATAGTTCTAAGATGTAGTAGATATACCCCAATTAGGGAAATGTTAAAGATTCTTGATATGGTTAATGTTAGGAATAGATTATTTTATTTAACTATGGTTTTTATATATAAGTTGGGAAAAGATTTACTACCTCAGTATTTTGGAGAATTCGTAACTTTAAGAGAAGAGATTCATAATTATCTTACAAGACATAGGGACAACTTTAATATTGTAAGAACAAGATACAGTTCTACTATGTCTTCTTTATTTTTTAAGGGCATGAACCATTATAACAGACTACCTAACAGTATAAAAAATGCAAATACAGTAAAAGAATTTAAAAAACTGTTAATGGCTAATATTATAGATGGGAATATTACTACATAAGGAAAAAATGTTATTTTTTGTATGTTGGAGATTCTTTAATGTCCTTAGATTAGATTCAAGGTTTCTCATTAGTATAAGCTTAATTATATACAATTTAGGTTAAGTTAGTTGAACGGTGTATTAGGGTTCCCTATTTCAATAAATAAATAAAAAAGGATCTGTTTCGGAGCATATCGTCGATCAGGTTGACGGTTTATCGGCAGGGTTATTTTTTTGGCGAGCTTATAGATCAGACCGTGTCTCCAGGCTGTATCGTAATCCGCGGTCAGGTCGATAAAAGCAACTGATGTCGATGTGAGTCGTTAAGAATAGAACCTGATCAGCGCAGCTTCGTTCAGGGCGAAAACCAGCTTGTTCTTTAGGTATACAATGTTGTAGATTAATCTCTCTAGATATGACTTAAGTGACTGGGGAATGGCGCGTGATTGAATAACGTTGGGGAAGAAGCGCATTCGCCACCTTTTTGTAAATTATCCGCAGTTCAGGAGGAACTCTGAGTGAATGCAGTCAAAACCTGGCTTCTTGCCGGCTTTAATATCTCTCAGAGCAGACAGTGTTTCTTCAAAGGTGAAAGGTTGAGAGTATGGTGTCTCATCAGCACAGGATGTTATGAGCATCTTTAATTCCTGCTTGATTGTGGTTGTATGTGCGCGGTCTCTTGGTGCTCCTGAGGTTTCTACAATATTGAACGCGATTGCGTTTGGAGTTACCGGAGTGTCCGCTCGTGGTCTTTGGTTACTTCCGCCCAGTTTTTGTAGTAGTGACCATGCTTTTCTGCTGGATTTCGTGAAGTCTAATTTCTCCACTGTCTTCATCCATCTCTAGCGTCTCTCAGAGTCTACAAGTGTAGAAGTTCATCAGCTATCTCGCGGTCACCCGACTCAAGGAATTCCTTGTATAGTTCATCATTTGCCTCGCTTCATCTTGGGATGTACTCCTTTCTAATTTCTCTTGGTATGGTTTTTGTTCGCTGCCTAATAGCTCCAACAAATCTTTCATAGTTTTTTGACGTGGGAGGATCCACCCCCAGCATTTATCAAGATTATTGGAGAATGCCTTCCAGTTTGCTTTGTTAAAGTTCCACCTCGGGCAGGGGAAGGACGTTATTAAGGGGATTCTCATTCCAATCTCTATTAACACAGGGCGATGTTGGCTGTGTGGGAAATTATCCAGAACAATTCGTGTAGTTGGAAGTGGCTGTTCATTGATGTCTGTTGAAACAAAGCACAAGTCTGTGTTATATTCTTGCCGCCATGCTGATGACTTAAAGGTTCCACGATCCATTACATTGAAAACCAGGTATAGGTTATTCTCCTCATTAGATTTTGACCGTTTTCGTCAATTGCCCTATACCTCCAATTAATGTGTTGACTATTAAAGTATCCTATGTATACAGCTGGATGAGAGTAGGGCTGCATAGCATGCTGGGGCCAAAGTGTAGCAGGAGGTTTATAAATGTTACTCACTGTAATCTCACCAACCTAAATAATAATTTCATAAATGTTGTTGTTAGTGGTAACGTGGTGTAGAGAAGCATTCTCAATTTTGCTGCGGATGTATGTAGCAGTACCATATGCTCTGTGATAAGTGGCATGAAATTATGGGTAATTTCATAGCCCGAGATTTTTCCCCTTAATCAGAGTTGGTCCTCATTTTCCGTATCTGTCTCCTGGATTGCCAGTACGTCGACATCGTTGTCAAATAAGATCTTATGAAGGATTTCGCATTTAGCTCTGCTAATACCTTCTATGTTAATCTGGCAGATTCGGATGCTAGGTCCGAGTTTTCTAGTTCTATGGTCCTTAGAAGGTCCGGTTGTTCTATCTGTTTGTGCCATATTGATGTTGACCAGGAGATCCAATAGCTTGGATTGTTTAGTCACCAGATTGTGCTAGTTCATTTAGTTCACGTCTATAATAATAGGCGCTATCAAGGGTGCACCGTGGGGAGGCGAACTAGCATTACACCTTTCAAAACAAGTAATACTAGGTGATGGGAGATCTGAAGGCCTAGCTATTAGGCCCGGAGAGCTCTTGCAGCTTTCTTCAGATCTCTTCTCAACCACCAGCCCCACCTCCAGTCTATTCTAATCCTCCTGGCCCCTTAATGATGGTCAGGATCTCTCTCCATGGCAAGCACACCGTCTCCTCTTCCTGCAATATTACTGATCAGAAGACGGCGTGACCCGCGCTTGCAAAGGCAAAGCATCTCCGCAGGTAATGGAGAAAGGTTTCATATTTCATCCTCCTCTCCGTACTTCCAGTAAGTAGCGCTCTCCTCAAAGCCCATCAAACTTTTAGATGGCAGTGCCCTGCAAAAACATTTTCCAGGATGCCCAGGGGCCGCCTGTATATCGCCAAGAGCCATTCCATCCTGATTTTATTAGGCTGAGCCATGAAATTCTTAGCTCGTCTGCTTCACTCTTTTGCTCTATGGTAGCCGCACATGCTATGTCTCGCACTCTTGGACCAATTTAGAGTTAATCATGGATGCACAGACCGCCTTGGGTGGAGCTTGGCTATCAGAATAAATTACTACTTCCTCTCTATTTTTTCGCTGATCTCGTCCGTTCTGACAACCATCAAGATTGTGTACACGTCTGCTTTGAACACTTTTACGGGCTTTCCCGGGTGCCGCTTGTCTCCAAGAAGATCCCACCTCAGGAGGACTGTTGACAATATTTCAAAATATGAAAAGGTTTAATATCCACGAACAGGCGGATGATGCAGCTGAACGAGTTGCTCATATATTAAATAAGCTTTTTAGAACATTTAGAGACAAAATCTGAAGGCGTCAGGTCTGGTAATCATGGAAGCCACGTAATACGCGCATTAGTTTGAAAGCTTAGTAGTTAAGGATTCCCCTATCCCAATAGGATTATCATTGTTATTTCTGAGAGCCATATTGTGTAAAGTAAATATTCAAATTTTCTTTGAAAATCCATTAGGTATGTTTCAAAAACAAGTAACATAACACAATAACATTAATCATCTGTCGATGATAGCGACAAATTGAAATTTGTATTATTCCAACATCTTCCATTACGACGTTTGATAATATATTGGATATTTCATTTAGAATATCAAAGTTTGGTCCAATAACTTTTTGATCTGAGCTTGTAGAAATATGTTCTTAAAGGCATTACATTCAATTTTTCCTGCCTTTTATGCTAAAAGAAAATACAATATAGGCTATTTTAAAAATCGAGAATTTTTCTATTTGCCTTCGTATCATTCAGGAACGAACATTCTTTAACTCATTCTTTACCATGTCCAGTTTCGTCAAAAAATAGCAGATGGCATATACACTAGTTTTAAGGTAATCTTAATAGTTACCGATATACCTTATACAAATATCGATAATATATAACCGCATAGTATCAAAGTTTAGGCAAATTCTGCATAAAACCATCTTACACCACACACTTTCTGATCTTAACCTATCTCTTTACAGGTACCAGACTTAAAACGTGACCGGGCAGCATCAGTGGATTCCTGCTTCTCCAAAGTCCCAGAGAAAAAAACCGAGGAATTGCAACATTCCGGAGTGAGTTTGGAAGTACCAGTGGGCCCCAATGTAGCGCTAAGGTCGCGATCAGTTGACATAGTACTGCCAACTGATGAGCAGGCGCGGTATAAGGCGCTAGCGATGACAGCCCCTCCGCCCGCTTCCGGTATAAATAGGTACGATTGGTGTCGCATGAAGGCTGTCGCATGTTAAACATAGATAGAGAATGTTTAATTGTTAGCTCACTTACAAAATTTGGCCACTGAATTTTTGGAATCAATTCAATTCTGGTAAAAATTCAGATCATTGTGTTATTGACAAGACCGAGATCTGAAGGGAGAATTCCCAATTTCCAAGGGCCAAATTATGTCACGAAGTTTCTCACTCATATGTTAATGTGCTTTAAGTTGGTTGTTGTTATTGAAATTTTCATTGACAATTAACAGAAATAAATGCTATATTTAGTTCGTATTTTTATTTGCCCTATTACTTTTCTGTTTTTTTTGTCATTTAGAATATCTGCATTCTCGTACCAGATCACATCTCGAAAAAATTAAAAATTAAAAATATATTTAATCCACATTTTTGAAATGTGAATCATTAATATTTTTAATTTTTCATCATCACTTTTTTATTTCCGGCACTTTTTGTTAATCTGTTGAAATCTCTTGGCAGTGAAAGTTGTTTCTCTTTATGCAAAAATGTATTTTTCTGAAAATACCTATAATATATGTTTCCACATTTTTTTGACCACATTGTATATATTTATGTACGTATATTAGAAATAGATGATAGAAAGCATGATCACAAATACTTGGTTAAATCACACAGCTTTTGTCGATATTGATATTTCAGAGTAGATGGGCGTGATATCTAAAAAATTAGTTCCGTGACTTATGGAACTAATCAATATTATACTTGGAAATGGGAATGGGAGCATTTTAGGGCGTTATTTTCTATGCTTAAGTTTCACACAGCTACATCTAAAGGACTCTGAGAAAGCCCAGACACGGAACGCGGACACACACAAAACCTCTGAAGCACTAGACGATGATGTGACCCATGTCCCGTCCAGTGTTTATTTGTATTTATAAAATAACATAAACCGATTATTTTATTGAAATGTATTAATTTATATTGCTCATTGATGAATTCATCTGTCCCACAAATGTTCATAGTTTTCGTCTTTGCGTCACTTTTACAGGACTGTGTATCTTAACTGAGACATTTTATTATGTACTGCCATTTGCAAATTTCTGTATAATCTTTAAAATGAGAATTTTACATTTTCAATGTCCACGAATTAATATATTTTAAATTAATTATTCCAATTTGAGCGGACATAAACAGCTAATCGACTTCTTGTACCTATACAGGGTGTCATTAAAAGATCTGGTAGACTAAAATATGAGGATCTAGCCCAACTTACTTTGGTTCAAAAATTGACAGATTCCAAAATACAGGGTATCATAGTATTTTTTATTTTTGTAAATATTTCTTTTTTAGCATGATCTACACGAAATTTGGTACTTGGGTCTCTTTTAAGATAAGAAATCGAGTTCTGATTATAGTTTCGATGTACAGGGTGGATCGAATTCGAGTCCATGTACGGGGAACTCGAAAACCGTAAGAGATACAGTGTCGGTCATATTAAGGCAAAATTGCGTATTTAGATGCCTAATAATATGCCGTTTAGAAAGTTTTAAAATTCCGAGTATTTCCGGAGATATCCGAAAAAAAAAATTAAATTATTTTATTTTTTCTCCTGGGCTTATTTAAAAACGGATTTCAAATTGAATTACACTTTTGCATTGCCACTTTTTCCGCTCTATCCAATAATGGTATCCAGTTTGGAATACGATGTTTCGTCTTCAAGAGGTTATCATCAACGTTCTTTTTTTAAATACGAACTTTAATTTTTTTTACCTTTTTTCAGATGATATTGGCGTTATTAATATGAATATGTGCTTTTATTATTTTTTTTAATTCTTTTTTAATTATTTTTTTTAATTACTTATTTTGCTTTATCGTAATTTTAAATAGTTTGTTACTTTTGAAATTTTTATATTCTGTGAAAATATTTTATTTTGTTTTTTGTGTTAAGTGGAAAATTGAAGTCTTAACTTTTAATAAAAATAATTCAGAACAGGTTCGTTTGTTTTTTACTCCAAATCAAAGTAAATAATTTAAAAAAATTAAAATTAAATAAAGCATAAAAAAAATGAAGAACACATATTCATATTATTAACGACAATATCATCTGAAAAATGATAAAAAAAATTAAGTTTCGTATTTAAAAAAAAAGGAAATTGATGATGACCCCTTGGAGACGAAACGTCGGGTTTCAAACTGGATACCACCATTGGATAGAGCGGAGAAAGTGGCAATGCAAAAGTGCAATTCAATTTGAAATCTGTTTCTAAGTAAGTTAAGGGAAAAAATTAAACGATTTTTCAATATTTCGGTTTTTTTCCGGATATATCCGGAAATACTCGGAATTTTAAAACTTTCTAAACGGCATATTGTTAGGCACCTAAATGCGCAATTTAGCCCTAATTTGATCGATACTGTTTTTCTTGCGGTTTTCGAGTTCCCCATACATAGACTCGAATACGAGCCACATTTTAAAGGGCGCCACCAGCAGCACTTCTTCTACATATTAAGGTTCATAACTTTTTGTGCCTCCGTATATTCAATTTTTAATTAAAAATTCTTATTCCTTGGCAACTTTTGTCGAAAAAGGGTGCGTACTGAAACTCATCGTAGCCCCCCTTCACACTTTTTATACAGGTTTAGGACCGATCCAATTTATTTGAAGCGTATTTTTAAGAGCCAACAGACCACCAACAACAAAAATTATATCACAACGAACTAATAATGGTAAAAATGAACAGGCAAAAACAATAGGAATAACACACACAAGTCAATAGCAAACCAAAAGAACAAATTTATTCCATAAATGATTGATAAATGTTAAAAATGACCTTCGTTTTAATGTAGAAGTTGAACTGAACCCTTTCCATCATCTCTACATTTAATCGTAAGATGTTTACTGAATTTTGTATTCGGTGTTCTTCGGTGTTTATAGGTCTAGGTCTAGAGTATATCATATATTTAAAAGGCAACTATAAATAATAATCCAGAGGCATTAAATCGGGTGAGCGGGGTGTCCAATTTACATGTGCATCATTTCCTCTACCTTTGATAATTTTGAAATTACTGGATAAAGGTTTGACAGATTAAATCATTTGACAATACTACTCTTTTATAAGTAATAACGATACTTATCATTGTTACCTCGCTGCTACGATCAGTTTCAGTACGCAACAAAACACTTAAATTCGATTCTCTCAGTAACGGCTCGGCTGCTCATCCGTTTTTTGGACCAAATATGGGAATTAATAATAATTTGTAAGCAGAAATTTAATATATCGCAGAGTAGGTATGGGGGCACCTTAGAATTCCCCCACTCCAGCTGATTTAGGACAACCAGGTAATTTTAGGACTACCCGGTCAACCAGGACAGTCAGGTCTACCAGGACAGCCAGATCAGCCAGGACAGCTAGGTCTACCAAGACAGTCTGGTCAATCAAATCGCTCGATTTATAAGCTCAGCCCTTCCCTACCGCTGACCTAAAATTACCTGGTTGTCCTAAAATTACCTGGTTGTCCCAGCAGGAATGAGGGAAGTCTAAGGTGCCCCCATACCTACTTCGCAGCATAAAAAAGTTCTGAAGCTTTAGATGTAACGGAAGTGCTGCTGGTTCTAAAAAAACCCTAAGCACAACATTTCGTGGAAACCATGCTATTATTATGTTAAATATTTACCAAAAGTTTTAAAAAATAATAAATTTAATACCCTGTATCTCCGAAACGATTAATTTTTGGACTAAGATAAATTGGGCTACATCCGTATATTTTAGCCTCAGAAATTTGTGGTGCCATTTTCTACAGACCTTTTACAGACAACCTGTATAACCTGGGTTAACTGTAAAATGTCTAGTTGTAAAACTTACACCAACTCTTTCAGGACAATTAATCATATCTCAAATAGATTTGAGGTTATCGTTACGCTCTTAAACTAATAAGAAGATTCTCTTATAAGGTATCTTACCGATGTTACAAGAATAATAAATCAAAGCAACATAATTTTTAAACTATTTCTTATAACCTTAATATTGCCCAAATCTTATTGTATAAGTATAGCCAGTAAATATATGCAGGTATAAATGAAACTATTGTTAACCAAACTTAACCTAAATCAATCCCGTGGCAGCGATAATATTAGTAGACCAATAAACAGTCCTCATTAATACAAGATCAATAAAATAAGTGAGGTAAATATGTACATACACACCCGTTAAATATCTATAGGTAAACGAATTGAGCTCAAGTCGATTCCGATATCAAGGCGACAAATTAAATCAGTAAATTCCAGTTATGTGAAATAAATTACTGCCAAGAGCTTTACAGCCAAATACAGTAAAAATTAACTCAACCAGCTATACGGACACTACCCAAATGAATTCTTTGACTAACTAAAGATAAAATTAAGTATCTTTTTTGAAGGTAAGGTCGATAAGCAAGATCCTTGGCATCTTTTGTCCAAAAAAAGTGTCACTTGGAGTGGCCGTTTCTGGGAAAGTCGAATTTAAACGTTTTATTTCGTACTCAAACTCATCGTAGCCTTCTTCACACTTTATCCAGCTTTAGGACCGGTCCAAAATATCTGGAGCGTATTTAAGGGCCATCAGGCCAATAACAAAACAATTACATAGCAATGGGCAACAAAAAATGTTTAAAAAATAATAGCTTTGGTACCCTAAATTTTGGTAACTTTTGAACTTAGATAAATTGGGCTAGATACTCATATTTTGGCCTCAAAAATTTGTGCTGGCTTTTTATACACATCTTTTGGAAACTCTCTGTGTAAACTGGGTTAACTGTAAAATATCTGGCCGGATCTTTTTTAATAAAATTATTTTTTTCTCGTTGTGTTTCCGACTATAAGACGTTTATATACCTAGTTCTCCAAAACAGTTTTAAAACAAGACAAGGGTCGGCGTTTAAATATTTACTAGCCTTGTAGAAGCTGCGCAAGACGGTTAATATTTCATATAGTCCGTAGAGAGTTTGCGGCACGTTTTTTTTTAGGACAATTTCGTGAATAGTTGATATAAATTGCCCCTTTGTATATTCCATTACTTTTTTTGAAATGGGTTAGACCTGCTTATTCCTTTTTTTCCAATTATTTCGTAACCCGAAGGTGTAGATCCCTAATGTGCCCAACGTTTCGTTTCCCTCCGGATATATTTTCATATAATTGAAAGGGTGTGAAGCTTTCTCGGCCTTTTGGCAAAAATACAATACTGAGTTAAGAAATAGAATAGAAGCTGTAGAATGAAAGCAAATTATGTTATATTCTGGTTTTGTAATGATTACTTCTAATTTAGAATATTATAAAAAATTGAGTTCATAAAGTTAAGCGTTTTATGAGAATAGATATACATACCTTTTGACTACATAGCTTTTACAATATTTAGCTGATCAACTTAGACTGTATTAAGAAGTCATAATCATAAAAAATATTGAGAGCATATTTGAAATAACATAAATATTGATCACATAATTTAGGAGCATATCTAAATAGGTAAGCAATTATATCGGAAAAATCGTAGTATTTCGTAATTCGAAAACCGTTTAATTTTGATACATGATATATTTAACAAAAAATATGCAAAATCTAATAGAATATTCAAAATCATTAAAAAATGTAGCATATTACATTTAAATAACAAATTTGGCACGCGCCTTGCTTTTTAAAACGCCACGTGTAAATTAAAATAAAATTATGTGTAAACGCAAATGAAACTAAACACCTTTGCTTGGAATATTTTTTCTAATTCCAAAAATAATGGAGTTATTTTAATTTAAAGAGATCTGGAACACCCTGTGCAGTCAGCACATATGTCTCAATTTCCCTGAAACTTTAGTGTTTGGGCGGGCATTTTAGGCGACCACATTAATTGCACAAAACCCACATGAGTTTCACTTGGATATAACATTTTAGCAAGATGGTGCCCTATCACACTATTTTTGGAACGTTAGAAATTATTTGGATGAAACGGAGTAGATAGATTGGATGTCGAGATTTAACAGAGTGGCAGCTCGCTAGCCGCACCTCACATCCCTTGTAACCTGCCTTAAGCTTTGGGTGCCAAATATGTAACCTTATTTGCTAATTGCTCATTATGCCTGGTTTACTAAGCGGATTCATTTTTTTAAGGCGTGGGTCTGTCTTGGCAGTTAGGACAGGGAGCCCTAATTTTTTTTACAAGAAATATTATCAATGATTATTGATCCATGAAAGTAGGGTAATAAAATTTAGAAAAATACATGTTTGGTTACAAGCGGCTGTCTGATCATTTTGTCGAGTTCATCTGAATACTGGTTTAACCTATGCTGCGCTACATTTAGGTCGTCCGTGTTGATTTTGCTAAGTTTCAGTGGCTTGAGTTCTGGAAAATGGGGACGCTCTGGAAGATGTTAACAACAGTCATATGGAATTTTAACAGGATGAGTTCTGTACGTTACGTTCTTGTACTTTTCAATAGGGTATTTCGAAAGAATCCTGGTACTTCCGATGAACGCATTGCAGGCTGGTTGCATTTTCAAAAGTGAGTTTGTTTTTTGAATTTTCGTAACAATTTCTTTTCCTTCGCATTTAACGGTGACTGGAAGGGGATCAGAAACGGTTATGAGCCAGTAGTTTTGATCCAACTCCTGCACATTGTAGTCACTGGCTAGTAGTATTGAAGTTTGACAGGTCCTTGGTAGTTCATTGGTTTGTCTTAGCAGCTGTGCTTCACAGATAGCATCGCTATCTATTGGATACTGGAGAAGGTCGGAGCAAATCTTGACGTTAGCTTGCAATGGCTTGCAACTTTCCAAGTTTTGAGGTAATATGTACAGTAAAGAATCGTCATCTCGCGCAATGTATTTTTGTGTTGTTGGTATGATATGAAACCTGTTCGATTATCCAAAATAGGGATAGGGAAGATTCTATATAGGGTATAGGTTTCTGGTTCAATTAGTGGAATATTTAAAATAAACACGATTTTATCATTGGATTGATAAGCTTCTAGTTCAATAATGTCGAGATACTGAGCGACACTTGAAGTATATGTAGGTAGTGGAAGATTATTTTTTGACAAAGATCGCGATATTTCTTGAAGAGACGACTAGCTCGTTTGGAGTAATGATTGAACTGTGCAAGATTTTTAACCGGGCAAATATTATTAGCGTTTAAAATGTCATCAATGGAATTTTCTAGAAATACGTAACTTTCCATTAAAGATTCACAGAGATCTAAAGTTCTTGTTTGCGCTTCATAAAATGCCATGGTATCTGAGATATCGTTCACGGATATTTGAATTTCGGTAATATCTCGATTGAAAGTTTCTTCGTCAACTTGTAGTTTTTGAATAGTTGAGTTAAAGTTTTTTATAACTGATGTTGTCACGGAAATTTGACTTTTTAATAAACTTTCGAGTTCACGTTCGTCGCTATTAATTTTATTAATGAATTCGTCAAAGTATTCGCCATCCAAAGAGTCTAGGTTACCTGTAATCGATTTAAAGATACTGCCTATACCATTTACTAGACCGCGTTTACTTCTAAAAGCATACATTTTTGTATCGACTAAAATGTCTCTCAATTTTTGACTAACGGAATCGGCAATTTGCGTTAGGAGACTAAAATGTGTTTGAATTTCAACTTTGAAGGCTTTCATTCTAGGTGTGGGGTTGTCAAGTACGCTCGACATGCTAGCAAGGATTTTTTCATTATTTTTAATAGCTTCTC
>JAEQML010074362.1:0-14417 GCA_016904865.1 Pissodes strobi | reverse complement strand
AAGCACAAGACACGGAAATATGGCTATTGACAGCTGTAACTTTTCAGTAATATGCAACTGACCTTTTCCGTCTAAGACTATATAGCTAATCAGTTTGCAGAACCTGACTTGAATTATTTTACAACATCGAGCCTTCTGACAGAAAATGGTATATTTTAAAACTGTATTGGTTGCTCAAGATGAATGAAATTTTTAATCAAAAGAGTAATAATTAAAACTATAGATTTATGACTATGTTTAGTTAAATTTAAGCATGCAAAAATTAAACGATTTGGCTGCAAGAAGGGTTTTTTTTAACATTATATGCAGCGATAGAGTTGCCTTGATTTCAATCTTTCCATTTGAGCTTTTAAACTTTAAGAGTTAGTATTTTAGAATCATATTTCAAGACGAGATTTTAAAATTAATTTGTGACCATTTCCGTCATAAAGAATGCGTGAAATGAGATGAAATGGTAAAATTGTGTGAATTTTAAAAGGAAAATTAAACTTGGAATACTCAGGTTAAATTTTGCAGTAAATATTCGGGAATGATTCAAAATCTTTCTTTTCTATTTGTCATTTAGCTCCAAAATACGAAATAGAAGTAGTTTACTCTTTACAGTATTTCAGGCTTTCGTTACCTTTGAGCACAGCGAATCTAAAAGTCCAAAATTTCCTTCGTTGACTGTTTTTTTTTCGTGAAGAAGAATATTTTATCAATAATAATATTTCATTTCATATCGGCTCTCCCCGCCATATCAAACATCAACACTACCATGGCCGAAGTTAGGTTTCATCACCGTGAGATTCGTAAAATTCTCAAAGAACTAGATACGCAAAAGACATCAGGACCGGACGGAATACCTGCCATTGTGTTAAAGAACTTCCACAGCAAACTAACACCCATTTTCCTGACGTTTTTCTCTATCTTACCGAAAAGAGATTCTCGCCTCCTTACCGAAAAGAGATCCTCTCCTCTCTCCATCCTCTTGGAAAGTCACTCGAGCGCAACCTGTTGCAAACAAAGGCAAGAACACCACGCTCTTAAACTATCGTCCAATTGCCTTGCTTCCAATAATCTCCAAAGTCATGGAAGCAACTACTCAAGTACCTCGAGACCAATAGATTAATAAGCGATAACCAATACTGCTTTCGCAAAGAGAGTTCGCCAGTGGATACAATGACCTATGTCACTCATATATGGAGTAGGGCAATCAAGAACTACGGAGAATCTCGAGCAATTGCGTTGGATATTTCGAAGGTTTGGCGTAACGGTTCGCTCAACAAACTGCCGTTCTTCGGACTACCGGCCTCTCTCTGCAGCTGGCTTGGAACCGATCTCTGCACGTTGTAGTTGATGGGCATATCTCAGACACATTCACCATTAACGCGGGTGTGCCTCAGGGCGCAATACTTTCACCAACTCTGTTCTTCATCTATATTAATGACCTGCTGACCGAAACCTAAAATCTCCCAATTTAGATTAGGAAAACAGGACAGATTACAAAAATGAATCAGGAATATCAAGATCTGGAGAAAGTTCGAATTTGGGGCGACAGAAATTTGGTCCAATTCAATGCAACGAAAACCCAAGCAACCACGTTTACCCTGATATCATAATGGCAGCATCGACTATTCCTTCATCCTTGTAAATCGGACTACTGGGTGCCTCGGTCAACAGCAATAAGTCCTGGCATTATCGCGTTGCTAAAATCGCAAAATCAGCCTCGTAGAGGTTTAGTGCATTATTTCGCAACAAAAAACTATATAAGCTGCTCTTGCTCTACAAAGCGCAAATAAGACCATGCTTAGAATATTGCTCACACATCTGGGATGTCGCTTAAAAACACATCCTAAAGCTGCTGTATTCGATTCAGAAGAGAGCTGTGCCTCTCGTCGGCGACCCGGAGTTGACCCGGAATTTGGATAGTGTGTAACACTGCAGGCATGGGGCCGAGATATCCCTGTTTTACAGATATTTTCAAAGCAGATGTTTCCAGAATTTGGCCCGCTTCTTCGTCGTACAACTGGTGTCTGGCGCACTGTGGAACTCACTCCCAGGACATCATTTTCCGCTAGGTTACAACCTACGGCTATTCAAGAACCGTGTCAATCAACATCTCCGCACACACACCGCTCGTCGAGTGCCATCACATCTTCCTTTAGTGTATGTGTCATTGTCATAAAAAAAATGTACTCTTAGGCCTCTATTCGTTGACATGCTGTACAAAGCGAGTCATAGGTATATAGAAATAAAACGAAAATTATTAAAGCAGCTCTGCTCTGCTTATTTATTTTCCTGATAATAAATCCTGGCGGTCCAGACAAGGCCCCACAAGTTTTATAATTAAAGCTTTTAATTATCTGGTAAAAATGCTCTAGCTTAATATATATGAAAACTCTGTACCTCTTTTGCATCACAAAATGATATTGTCGATTGAATACATTAATAATTAGTTGGCTTGTGAGTTATGTAAAAATTGATTTATTGAAGGAGATAATTTAAATAAACCAAATGTATTTAATAAAAATATAATAGATTAATATCATATGAAATAACTCTATAAAAACTCAAATTATATTACTTTACATGGTCTGTAATAAGAACGGTAAAACGCTTTTGCTATTATGACATTTAAGAGGAGACATGTGTGATAAAAGCCAATAAAATTGTCACAAATATCAAAAAAATGGGAATTTTTTGTAATCGGATATCCTTTATAATTAAACGCAATGCCCAAACATTTGAAAATGTGTTTTCTACAACTCTGTTTTTCTGGCGCATTCACTGACAAATTTGACGCAATGATATGAAATACTTACATTCTATAAGTAAATAGCATATTAAAATGTCAAATCCATTGGTCCCCAATAACCCATTAAAACTGTGTGTTATCCATTAGAGGGCAATTTTAAATTTTGGGTATTAACTTGCATCGTTTGTTGACATAAGCACAAGACACGGAAATATGACTATTGACAGCTGTACGTTTTCAAGAATATGCAACTGGCCTTCTACGTCTAATGTTATATATTATCCAATCAGTTTGCAGAACCGGACTTCAATTATTTTATATTATCATACATCGAGCCCTGTGACAGAAAATGGTAAATATCAAAATTGTATTGGGTTCTCCAGTTAAATAATATTTTAGTGAAAAGGGAAGAGTAATAATTAAAAGTTTTATAGCTATGTTTAAGTACATTTAAAACTGAAAAAATTTAATGAATCGGCTGCGAAAAGGATATAATTTGATTTGATACTTATTCACAAACAACGAGTTTCCATAACTTCAATTTTTGCATTATAACTTTTAAGTTTTGGCACACGAAAACCCATTGAATATTTGCGATGTCCACTATGGGATTGTAGGTATTATTTTGACCCGTTTGTTAACACAAGCACAAGACAGGGAAATATGAAATAATGAGCTAGCCTAAGAGCTGGATAAGTTGCCATTAAGTTAAGTACAATGGCTAGTTTTTCAGCATAATGCCGTTCCTTCAGATGCAGTGTAAACTTTAAGAAATTACCTAAGTTACAATTATCTAGAATGAATAGAACGAAACAGGCCAATTCATTGGACTTCCAACAATCCAGACCTTAATCTAGTGGGAATACTTCAGAAATTAATCATCTATTCAACAATAATTAAAAAAATTGGGCATCTACTCAATATTCTAAATAAAATATACATACTTTCATTAAAAGTTCTGAGACCGTTTGGGGGCTTGCTACCAAGAATATTTTCAAAATCAGGATGGACATAAATAAATGAAATGAAATGAAATGAAATGAAATGAATTTATTAGTCCGGAGATCACAATAATGATATAGGACACGTCAAACAGTTGACAATCTTAATTCTTTAACAATTAATAATAAGTACTTAATATATAATAAAAATAATTTCAATTTAGGCGAGTCTTAAACTAAGAAATAATACATTTAAAATCTATAATTTAGGAATTCCTCAATGGTATAGAAAGCTTTCTCAAGCAAAAAAGATTTTACATAACTATAGAATTTGCCATTGCTTGAATCTCTAATATGATTAGGAATATGATTATAAAATATTGCACCCATGTAATATGGATTGAATTTATATAATTCAAGCCTGTGAAGGCTATATTGAAGGTCATTGCCAAACCTCGTCCTATAACTATGGTACATGTTTTGAGTTCTGAATGATGCAATATTTTGCCGAACAAATTTTAAAATCTCAAAAATAAACAAAGACGGAAAAGTCATTATCGATTCGTCAAAAAATATTCGTTTACACGGTTCCCTAAACTTAAGACCAAACATTGAGCGAATGGCTCTTTTTTGCATTTTAAATACTCTGTTGAGTGCTGAGGATGAACCTCCCCAGAGAATAATTCCATATCTAAGAATCGATTCGAAATTTGCGAAATAATACACTTTAATCACATTTTTACTTACAACCTGATGTAACCGGTACAGAGCAAAACAATTACTAGCACATTTTTTACAGACGTAATTTACATGTTTTTCCCAGTTTAATGACATGTCAATGTGTATGCCTAACAATTTAAATGAAGGTACCTGTTACCATTTAATTTAATAAGTTGACTTTCTTTATAATTTCCTGCATGAGGATGAAATTGCATTGTAAAAGTTTTGTTCTGGTTAAGAGTTAATTTATTATTGCAAAAGTAATGGTATAATACATTTAAATTTTGTACTAAAAGATTCCTTATGTCACTGATAGAATTATCGTAAGTTAAAATAGTTATGTCATCAGCAAATTCACAATGGTATGTAGAGAGGTAGTTAGAAATATCATTCGTATACATTAAAAATAATAAAGGGCCTAGGACCCTTCCCTGCGGTACGCCAACCCCGACATCCAACTGCACAGAACTCGAGCCCTCAAAAAGTACATATTGTTTTCGATTTACGAGATACGATTTTAGAAGATGGTAACAATTACCATGAATTCCATAAGAGTGTAGCTTTCGGAGCAGTAGCTCATGGTCTACACAGTCGAATGCCTTGGTTAAGTCAACAAACAGTGCCATCACTCTGTCGTTTTCATCCAATCCTTTGTAAACTCTGTTCAAAATAGAGCAAAGAGCTGTGATGGTAGATTTTTTGCTTTGAAACCCATGTTGAGTGTTAGAAATAAGATTATTGGATTCTAAGAAATGCACGATACGTTTCAAAAGAATCTTCTCGAAAATTTTCGAAAAAAACAGACAGAAGAGATATAGGGCGATAATTTCCCATATCTTTAGGGTCTCCCTTTTTAAACAAACAAACAACTTTTGATATTTTCATTATATCTGGAAATGTGGATTCAGAAAAACAAATGTTTATTAAAAAAGTTAAGGGAGTACTTAACTGGTGGGTGCAAGACTTTATAAGACAAGACGAAAAATTGTCAGGTCCGCTTGAATTAGAATTTTTTAAATTATTCATTGTCTCAATGACTTCACTTTCTAAAACTTTAAACAAATAAATTGATTCTCCAATTTGAGGAATTTCCATATCTGGGGTACGTGCAATGTCATTCGAGATTGACTGGAGATTCTTAGGAATATTAACAAAAAACGAGTTAAACTGATCGGCAATGTCACCTGGATTTGAATATTCCACATCATCTTTATTAATACAATTGATTTTATGGACTTTTTTATTTTTAATAGAAGAATTAATTAAATTCCAAACTGTTTTTGACTTATTGTTTGAGTTACATACTTTGGTGTCATAATAATTTCGTTTAGCTGTTCTTAGTAATCGCTTGTATATACTTTTATATTTTCTGTAAAAATCAGAAGTTATTGTACCTTGTCTCATTTGAAAATGTAATTTCTTTAAATTTTTAGAAGAAGTAGTTCTTAAACCTTGTGTTATCCATTGTTTATTACTGTGAAAGTTTTGGTGTTTTTTTTTTAATAAATGGAAAACTGATATGAAAATAATATTCAAGTATTTTGATAAAGGATGCAAATTTTACATTAATATTCCCTTCGGTAGCATATAAGTCAGCCCAGGTTTCCAAGTTTAAAAAATTTGTGAAAGTAGCTTGGTTTTTTTTCGAAAATGATCTAGAAAAATATGTTTCTGTTGAATTATACATGTAAGGAAATGTGATCTTTTGAAACGTATGATCGGAAAAGCCATTATCCGCGATGTTATGCTTAATCAAAATGTCATTAAAATTAGTACATATATAATCAATAGCGGTAGAGGAATTAGCAGAAATTCTAGTTGGAACACTGAAAACGGGTTCAAGCTTAAAGGAGTTAAAAATGTCTATTAAATCAGACCTTTCAACGCTGTCTTGTAATAAATTAATATTTAAGTCACCTGCAACAATGAGTCTACAAAAGGGAAATTTATTACAAATATGAGCTAAACATTGTTCAAGCTGAATAAAAAAGTCTTGCTTTGGTGCCAACGGAGAACGGTAAATACACAAAATACATGTTTTAATGCCATTGACTACTATTTGAATACAAGTACATTCAAAAACCATTTCAATGCAAAACCTAGATATATCAGGTACTGAATTAAAAGTTAACGACTTTTTAATAAAAATAAGGACACCACCATGTTTACTAAGGGATCTATTGAAATAATTCCCTAAATTGTAACCAGGGATACTGATAAAATTCAGTCAGAATCTATGCACCAGCTTTCAGATACACATAAAATATCCAACTTCTCTTGCTCTAGAAACACTTCAATTTGATCAATTTTGTTTTTAATAGATTGAATATTCTGATGTGCTAATGACAGTACATTCACTTTTGAATCATTGACACTAAAAAATCATCACTATAGTCAACATTATTCCTACATCTAAGTAAACGTCTTTTATACACAGGGCAATTCACATCTCTTGCAGAATGCTCAGTTTCTGAAAATTTCATCTTCTGGCAGTTAGGACATTGAAATGTTTCCACTTTGCAATCTGAGGGATTGTGTTCACCTCCACATCGACAACAACATTCTTTCTCTTTGCAGTATTTTGCAATATGATCAAACCCTGCACATTTGAAACATACAGCTAGGTTTATATGTTCTTGAACGTAAACTGTTACCAAGTCGAAAAATATTTTACGTTGTTTTAAAAACCATTTTGTGACTTTTGCTGGTGCTTGCAGAATCCAGTTTTCTTTTGTTGGGTTATGACATTGTCTTTTGGCTATGACCTTAATCTTATCCTTAATGCTCATTTGTAGTTCCTCTACAATTTCATAGTTCAGCCTTTCAAGCTCTTCCAGAAACTCACTGTCTGAGAAACCTTTTTCAATACCTGTTACCATAAACATGGGACTGGTCAACTCATTCTCCTTAATTTTAACTTTCTCAATGTTTTTTATGACTGTTTTAAGTTGATTTTGCTGCTTTTCGTCATGGCTTTCTATAATTATTGCTCCCGTTTTTGTTTGTTTTACATTTTTAAATGCTCCTCCTACTTCTTTTGGACTAACCCGTTGTTTAAGTGTTTTCATTGCTTCTTTCGGATCAGTTATATTATCAAATCTACTGACAGCCTCGTGCTTTTTCTTCGTTTTTGGTGTTGTCCACGTCTCTTCTATTTCACTGATTTTCTCTTTGTCGTTCATTTGTTTTATCAGTTCGGTTTTGCTAGCAATATCAGCGTAAGTTTTAATATTTTTTTGTGCAGGTAAACATGTGCGGTCATTGTTTATATTATGTTGCAATCTATTTTGTAATATTATGTTTTCCTTTTCAAGTTTTCCAACATTAAAAACCATACTTGAGAAAATTTTGAATACTTCTGTATGACATTTCTGAATTACTTCTTGCGATTTTCTTGTAAGAAGTACATTTCCATTTTCATCTTTTTCTTCATTAAAAACGGTGGTAATCTCTTCGAATTTCGAGAAAAAACTCGTAATTATTTCTTCTGACATATTTGTGTTTACTGATAGATTTTTCTCGATGTCAGTTTCGAGTTCATCCATTTCCTGGAGGGTCCTATTTTCACATTGTCTCTTACTTGAGTTTTCTACTTGATCAGGGCTTAAATCGGATCTAGCACGTTTGTTGCTTGGGTCTTCCTTATTTTTCTTTCCTAAATTAACTTCGCTATTATTATTTGGCGGCGTTCTTATTACAGAACGGTTAGGTGTGAAAACTGATTCGTACGAAACTGTCGCCTCCGTTAAATTTTCAACACTCCCCGGTACCGTCGGGTCTTCGATTTGTTTATGTTTACCTAAAACATCTTGTTTTTGCTGGGTTTTGTTTATATTTGAGAATTTCGGTTTATTAATGTAGGTCTTTATCTGTTCTGCTCTTTTTTCGACATTTCCACCAATAACGTTTAGGATCCCTTGCCTTGTCATAGACGAAATTGAATGGTGTCTGTCTGGTCTTTTTCTGTTTCCAAAGTCACTTCCATCACTTTCACTATTCATAGAGGGTTTTTGAAATTAGCTGTATTAAAAATCGACTATAAATTCCACAAAAAACCGCGTTTAAACGAAGAAATATCGGAGCTGCAAAATAACACGCGCGTACAGTACAATATACTTGATATAAAGCAGGATTTTTCGGACTTATACTTCTCTCTTTTGTATGCTTGTTTTCGTTTCGTTGCTCAGTGTACTTATTAAGTAAACATTATTTATTACTGTTGAAGATAGTATTGATAATTCCCCTAACAATAAAGCTAGGAACATTTACCTCCAAAATAGTTAATTTAACGGTTCTAAGCATCGGTCACTACAAACCGCCTCCATTTTATTCTGAACAGCTGCTGGTTCGGAATATTAAGATACATTTAAATGCCTAAATTCAAAAAAAATTACGTTAAAACTTATGTTATACGAACAATAATGCAGATCTCGAAAGCATAGAGGCAATGCATCTTGGTTTTATAACTTAGTTTTTGCGCATCCTGTATAAATAAAAATAATAAATTTGGTAACTATATGTTATTTTCTTTAATTTATGTATTAAAGTTACGTTATTATTTTTCGAAGGACAAATAAGTTAGAAGCGCTGCATGTGAGGTAATTGCTCACGTTATTGATATTTGTGGTTAAGTAACAGATAATAACTGTTTAGTAATGTCCATTGAACATCTAAAAGCCGCCTTAATTTTATTCTGAACAGGTGATGGTTCTGACTTTTAAAATATATTTAAATTCCTGTATTTTTAAAACGTTATTAAAATTAATATTATGTTATACGATAAATAATGCTGCAGATTTCAAAAAATTAAAGACAAATTTGTAACTTATTTTTTGCATACCTTGTGTAAATAAAAATTATAATTTTGTTAACTATAATTCGTGTATTAGACGTGTTTTTTTTTTGTAAAATGTATCGTAAAAAGTTAAGCGAATGGAACTTTATAGTACGGGACAGAAAAGGAAACCGCGTTACTGTGGATTACTGCTATTACTATTCGTAACAGTATATTATAATCTGGATAATAAAATGTGCCGCTCATCGCAGACCGAGTATAATGTGCACGAGTTAAACCATAAACGAAACTTCGCACTGGTCCTTTGTAATTGGACGTATTTAATAATTCCAGAAAAGTACATCATGTTTACGATTCTCTCTTAATGTACATATGCGTTATGCGACGATGATGAACAAACAGGACAAATCGATTAGAAGCGCCGCACGTGAGATAATTGCTCACGTTATTGATATCTGTAGTTGATAAAAATAAAACATTTTTACTTAAGTTTAAAAAGTTTCCAACCTGCAAAACCCTACTTGCTGCTATAAAGGACGAAATAGTTTTTTTCGTACGGATATAAGGCCTTACATCGACTTTCACAAACAAGGATTTATTTATTTGACGCAAGTATCAAAATAAACGAAAATTGCCCACTGAGCGACCAAGTGGTTTTCACTGGCCTGTAAAGTATTTTTCAACTATAAGGCAAAACAGGAAAGAAGGATGCGATGTGAATTTGGACAGACAATCATTTGACACATGACAGTAAACTAATGTAGGTAAGATGCAAAACAAAAATGTTACTGGTGTTTTTTCCCTC
Organism: Pissodes strobi; assembly: GCA_016904865.1. Classification (NCBI taxonomy): domain Eukaryota; kingdom Metazoa; phylum Arthropoda; class Insecta; order Coleoptera; family Curculionidae; genus Pissodes; species Pissodes strobi. The sequence goes on along the minus strand of JAEQML010074362.1, from coordinate 4,419 downwards.
TAGCCCCCAGCTAATTGTGATACATGCTGGTTGAGGAGCTTTTTATTTTCCAAGTGCCGTTTTGGTGTTCTGCTTCGGACAAGCAACTGGAGGCCATCATGGATAAATCAATAAGGATGATTTTGAAAAATGGCTTAGAGAGAAGCTTCTATCTAACATTACTCCCAAATCATTAGTGGTATTGGATAATGCTCCTTATCATTCTCATGCATGCACGAGATAAAGTACCAACTAAATATTCTTCAAATATCTCAGCCAATAGGCCTACAGAAAAAAAACTACAAAATTGACGCAATTTTACGTAGTCAAGGTCATATACCTCTAAAGCTATCTCCATATAAGTATGATCTGAACTGTATTAAACTCACATGAGCAGCAGTTAAAAGGTATATACGAGAACATAACACCAGCGAATTTTCAACTAAAGATTTAAATGAACCTATATTCGAAGCGATTGTCTTAATATGAGCGGAAAATTGCAAATCATGAGTTAAACACTTTTGTTGTATTGAATAGAAATACTGAGAAGTAGATGAACAAATTAAACGATTTTTTCAACACAGTGGGATCTTCAAATAGTGATGACGACACATCATCTTTTTCAGATTAATTTAGCGATTTAGAAAGAATATATCCATTACGATCACAGCAATCAAGCTCAAAAATGTCTACACAATTTTTCTTTGTAGCCGAACCATGCATATCTACGTTTGGAAAAGTATGTTTCTAGGATCAGCGTCATATAGTTTTGCTTAGAAATACTTGTTTAATTCATCATCAAATTGAGACAACAGAAAATTTAGGTGAAAAAACGATTCCAAACAACTACCATCCAATTGTCTTAGTTCCCATCATGTCCAAAGTCAGGGAGAAACTTATCATCGAACAGCTCTTAAAATATCTCAAAGCATCAGGCATCATAAGCGATCGACAGTATGGCTTCCGTAAGCTCAGATCAACGGGAGATCTCCTGACTTATCTGACCTATATTTGGACCTAAGCCATCGAGAGCTACATCGTGCAGTGGCTCTCGACATATCCAAAACATGGAACATCGAAGAAAAGTGACGAAACTATCTCGTTACTATCGATACTACTACGGAAGGTGTTCAAACGAGCTTTGTGATTCCCCGTAGTTGTACCAAATAGAAACACCCGTCAGGCACGCGCTGCTCATCAACATACGATTTAGTTGCGAATACCTAGGACGTCGCTTTGTGGGACTCGTTTGTCTGGAGGAGTGCCTTATTCTGGAAGGGTCCTCCGAGTAACGTCTTTCCCGAAAATTACAACCTACAGCACTTCAAGTCCAACATCCACCGTCTTTTCTGCACACGCACCGCTCGTTGAGTGATATAGAATTTTCCTTTCGTGTGTGTGCCGAATATAAAAACAAAATAGAAAAAAGTGATGAAGACCTCCAGTGCCCAAAAAATAGAGATGGGTAAAATGAAAACCTAAAAAATAGCTTGAGACGTTTTCAGTGATCTAATCGATTCTTAACTATGTAAAAAACTCTATGTAGAAACAGTTAAATAAAATCTACGATATTTTTAAATGCCACTTGGTATTTTACTTCGAGCCAAGTCTTCGTATTGCCTAACAAAAATCAACTCTGTAGCAACAGTTTTGACTTTTGATATCACATATTATGCGAAATTCATCCAATAAATTTCATAAAACGACTTGCACAAAACTCTGCTGCCTTCAGCTTGCTTTAATTTCATTGTCATCGTGTAAGCTAAGTAACCATGAAAATAAATGCCAATAAATGATTATTTTCTTCAAACGTCAGTAAATCCATCATTACTCGACTGTGTAGGCGGCAGTGAAGTTTCGCTTTTCCTCCGCCGGAGCTTTACTTTTCACTTTTCCGCCGGCGGAGGTAAAAGTGTTGTCATATCAACATAGATACAATACAAACAAACATCAAAATAAGCGTCAACAACTCAAGAGTTATTAAACTAAAATTTGTATTTATCACTCAATTTGTGACTGCATTTCTAAAAATCACTAATTTAGGAACAAATTGGTTATTATTTAATCGAACTTACTCAATAACTGCTTATCAATACGGAATTAAAACGCAATCGAAAACGCAATTTTAAAAAAATAATTATTGTTGACAGTGTCCACTGACAGCTTTATATGACATTATTATAGCAACAAACTGAGCCTATTCACCGACACCGCACCGGTCTAAGCCGCCTTGCGAACCCACTTATCTTTAATAATAATTATTATTACTATTAAAAAGCGACGTTTTTGCATTAATTTGTCGACATTTGAAGAAAAAACAGCATATTTTATTTGGAGGAAAAGTTACTTTTCATGGCTTGCTCTCTATTACCAACCTCACTCCGTTCGGCTGTTAAACACGAGCGCGTCATGAAAAGTATCACTTTTCCTCCATATAAAATAATATACTATTATATTATACATCTTCTATAGTATTTAGGAAGATATATGGCAGTAGGGCACTTAAATAGACGCCAATAATTGCCATAAGTAACACGTGCAAAGGAATAACTTAATTCAATATTATATATAATTCACGTATTGCAGAAATATGGATCTAATAGAAATAAATGCTAAGTTGACTTGAGATAATATTAATTAGTTTTTCAGTTTCGCTGTCAATGAGATATTAGTGTAAACAAAATAATTTCCATGAAAAGTTCAGTTTAGTGAAATGCTTTTCTGTAGCACTAAAGCAGTTTATAAAATTTAAAATGCTCTATTGCACGATTAAATGGACATTTCATAATGATGTTTATAGTATATCACATTTTAAACTGAACCCGCAGAAAAGCACTCTCCAGTCTCCAGGGCCTTTTATGCCAATGGGAAATATAAAGGATATGTTTTTAAAATTTTGCTTCGTTAGGTGGAATCTTTTATGCTACTCTAAATTACGCGTAGGTACTACACCTATAGAGCTCACTCTAAATTGAATTGAATTATAAACGAATTTCTGTTTGAGCTCTCCGGTAAAATGAGACCTGGTCCAAATAATGAATAGATTTGTGGATGAAAGGCCGTCAAGTAGTTTTCAGAAAAGACCTAAAATTTATCATATTCGAAGGCAAAGCTTATGTCATTTTGGTAATGCTTTGATGTTAATTGGTTTGTCGGTTTCGCCGTGTTTTTTATTGGTGAGTTATCGGAATGCTTGGATTTGCAATAACCTCTTATTTTTACCAGGTATGAACTAAGTTAGTTATACATTTTCGAAAGTGTGTAACTTCCAAGTAGCTTTAAAGTTTCCTATGTTACGTAATCATGAGACACTTAGAAAAATATGCAAATATGCCTCAAGGAATTATTTTTTAAATAAAATTCGGGGAAAACGAGTGCATTCTTTGGGTATATACTGATTTATTTTGAACGCAGTATTTGGCTTCAACTTTTCACAACCAACTAGTGCGGCCCTGGATTGGCGTTTCTTTAATTGGCATCATTTCGAAAATAGAGATGAGATATCTCACCTGCTGACAGAGTGCTCGTATACATCGGCTATCATAGCTTCCCTATCGCCATGAAATATTAAAAAAAAGTTATAAATAATAATCTGAGAGGCCTGATTTTAAAATCACTTCGAATTATACTGAGAAATAATTTTGCTTCTTTAACGACATAATATGAATTATTAAATGGTATTGTCAATATAATTATTCATTGTTCCATAAGCAAAATAATTTAGGGGTATGGGTTAATGATCGTTCATGATATCCCTCGTTCTAAAATTGCTTTACTTCGCCAGTACACTTAAATCCTAATGCCACCTGGATAAATGAAGAAAACATAGCCACCAATAAATGCAATGAGATAAGGACTACATGAAGCATTCATGACAGAGGAACTCAATAATGTTGTTGGATACAACTGGATATCCCCAGATCTGACGGTGTATATAATTACTGGTTAAAAAAGCTGTGGAGTACACATGAAAACGTGGCCATCTTTCTTAATGACATTCTGGATTCCTCTCAAACAATCCCATTATTTCTTACCAGAAGTGCAACCTACCTTCTGCCAAAGGAGACGGCTAATAGACAGGACCCGGCGAAATATTGACCAATTACTTGCCTCTCGACACTATACAAAATCATAACTTCTTGCAATGCTCACCGAATATATAACCATTGCGAACAAAATAAAATAATTGCAGATCAACAGAAGTCATGTACAAGAAATGCAATGGGATATAGAGAACAACTTGTCATTGATTCTGTGATCTGCAACCGGCCTAGTCCAAGAAAAGGCATATATCGACTACAAGGAAGCATTTGACTCCGTGCTACATCATTCGCTGATTCAGGAGATGAAAATTTATAAAATTAATCCCCTTATAGTGAACTTTTTAGAATAGGCAATGTTAACTTCGAAGACGAGAATAAACTTGAAGGAAGCAGACTG
>JAEQML010074361.1:0-14417 GCA_016904865.1 Pissodes strobi | reverse complement strand
GTTCGTAAATAAAATGGCGTCGTTCCGTACAATATGCCGTGGATATAAAAATTTATTTTTCCACGCCTGGGCTTGGGTTTCCTCAGTTAAACGAAAGTGAAAAGGATCGGCGACGTCGGCTAGAGAATTGGGTTACATCGCTTTTACATGGGTTGAAAATATGCTTGGTTGAAGTGGACGATAAAGTGTTGGGTTATGCGCAGTGAGATGGGATTGATCCCATTTTGGGATGGCTTAGAGAGCACTACTATCAATCATTCTTTATGTTGTGTGGTATCTAACTAATATTTTTCTACTAAATGAAACACACTTTGTATTTATAGGAAGTCCTTTTTGGATTAAAAAAATTTGCATGGAATACAAAGTGTGTTTCATTTAGTATGTTTCACTTAATATTGTTAGGCGCCTAAATGCGCAATTTTGCATTAATTTGACCGACACTGTATCTCTTACGGTTTTCGAGTTTCCCATATATTAGACTCGAATTCGAGCCACCCTGTACAGGGTGTCCCAAATTCGAGCCTCATCATTGGTATCTCGGAAAATAAAAGAGATACGAGGTCGGTTATATGGAGGCAAAGTTGCGCAATTTAATGCTGATAAAAATTCCGAATACTTCCGATGATTTTTGAAAAAAAACGAATATTCGCGATTTTATTTTCATTTTTTTATGACTCTATTTGAATAGATATAGCAAAATAAATTTCACATTTTCATTGCTACTTTTTCTGTTCTTCAAGATGGTGTTATCAGATTTTCAAGCCGACGTTTCGTCTTTGAGCTGCCATCATCAACTTTGTTTTTTTAAATACAGCCCTGGATTTTTTATTATGGATTTTAAGAGCTTCTAAGGTCCCAAAACCAATGATGTATCGCACTTATTCAAAAAATTCATATTGGTGACATTTTTCATACGAACTCATGTGTTAGAGAGAGACAGAAAATAGGTTTTTAATAGGATTAAAAACAAAAACCTTTTTTTACGCATTAACGCTTTGCTTTGCAGAAAGCTTAAAATCTAACATAAGAAGTGGTTAATAAATATTATAATTATTAAGATGTCAACCCTCAAACCATAGGCTCTAGGCCATATTTTTAGCAATTTACCCAAGTAAATAGTTGTGTGGGATTAGATTTGGAACAAATAAATCACATTCTCATTGTTGTATCGCATACTCCTCGAAAAAATCATTGTAATGATTTCCTGGTAAGATCTTACCAAAAATCTGTTTTCTGTCTCTCTCTAACACATGAGTTTTTATGAAAAATACCATTAATATCAATTTTTAGAATAATTGCGATACATCATTGATTCTGGGACCTTAGAAGTTCTTAAAGTCCGTAATAAAAAAATCCAGGACCGTATTTAAAAAAACAAAGTTGATGATGGCAGCTCAAAGACGAAACGTCGGTTTCAAAATCTGATAACACCGTCTTGTAGAAAAGAAAAAGTAACAATGAGAATGTGAAATTTATTTTGTTATATCTATTCAAATAAAGTCATAAAAAAATAAAAATGAAATCGCGAATATTCGGATTTTTCCAAAAATCTGTTCGGAATTTTTAAACTTGTAAGGTGGAATTTTGATCAGCATCAAATTGTGCAACTTCGCCTCCATTTAACCGACCTCGTATATCTTCTAGTTCCCGAGATCCCAATGATGAGGCTCGAATTTGGGACACCCTGTACACCTATAATTGAACACTCTATGGTTGCGACCGCCAATAAAATGGAAACGAATACATAGGTAGATATTTACTTGAGCGTAGAAATTAACGCGCATTGTCTGTAGAAATACAAGGCTTAAAAATATTTTTTTCTACTATCGTGCGTAAAATACTCACTTTACGCACTCAAGATTGGTAAAATATACTTTTTTTCATGTAGTGTCTAGTGCGTAAAGTAAATCTGACGGTTTTTTTGACATTTAGTGCACTGCGTAAAATAATTTATTTTACACACTAGTGCGTAAAGTATTTTTTTACGCACTAGTGCGTAAAGTAATTATATAATATTTTTATTTTTTCATATTTTTCGGTAGTAGAAAAATTTTGTATGCTACTCATGTGTACTATTTTTTATTCATGTGATTGTCGCATTCGCATACAGCTCATGCGATAATATTCCCATTCATATCAAAGGGTCACTTTACACACTTGTTGCATAAATAATTATTTTCTACTACCGTGTGTAGAATATTTACAATACGCCACTAGTGCGTAAAGTAAATTGGACATATTTTTTGACATCTAGTGCAGTGCGTAAAGTAATTTACTAATATTTTTATTTTTTCATATATTTTTCGGTAGTAGACTTTTTTTCGTGCTACTCATGTGTAAAACAGTAGCGTGTCGTGGGTCGAAGGGCGAAGGGTGCAAACGGGGAAAAGGGCGCCGCCGGAAAAATTTCGTGATGCCACGCCCAATTTTCGCCCAAAAGTCATTAAAATCGTTAAAAAACAAAAAGGTCGTGGGGTGACCAATATATTAAATTTTCAAGAATCAGGCGAATAGGGAAACGAATAAAAAACATAAACATGACGATGAATGTTATTTACATTAAATCAAATAAAGGATTCAATAATTAAAAATTCTAAATATGTAATTGTAATAAGTAAATAGTAATTTCGTTTTTAAATAAAAATATATAAAATATTTTAATATTTACCTACTTATTTTTAATAATTAACAGCACCCTTTATCGCTTGACCGTCTGTTATTAATTATATAAATAATTTATTAATAATATAAATCCGAGAACGACAAACGCAACTACCAACCGAATACGGAACTAATTGACTAACCCAAAATACCCAAATAAAATGTATTCTTTATTCTTTATCCGCCCGTCCGTATTACCATAATAATTAGATTATTTAGGTTTTTCAGAAAAATAATTTTTAAAACCTGACAAAAACTGGCGAATTTTTTTTAACGCAAAATTAATTTACACGCCAAGTTCTGGGAAGGGGGGTGGTAATTACCCCCTCTACCCACCCCACCCCCCGTGTTTACGCCTTTCGTGGCAGCGTGAAGCGCTGGAGGAGAAAAATCTCGGCGGGTGCCAGATGCCACACTCCAAAACATTTATTTGACCCTCGATATTATAATAGTTTTTGACTAATTTTGATCCGTTTTTTCGACTGATGAAATAAGATTTTCAAATTTTAGTAAATTATTACGAATTTAATATTAAATAATTTTGTACACTACCTTTTATAACGAATATTGCCAATATTATTTTCTAGAAGAGTGAGAAGGCACAAGGGACATTATATTACAAAAAATAAATAATTATGTATTATTTATTTACAAAAAATAGTGCATTAAATAAAAACTGGAACATGTAATATGATACATACAAAAAATAATTATAGCGCCAACCGTCTGGTTTTTACAGATTTGAGAGAATTAAATTAATTCGTGAAGCATGGGGCGCTCGGTCACCTAGAGGCGGAAGGGCGGAGGGGGCATTCGCCCCCTTTGGCCCCCTATACGTCACGCCACTGGTGTAAAATACCCCTTTTTATTCATTCATAAAAAAGGGGTCACTTTACACACTTTGCATAAATATTCATTCTTCAGCAGCTTTATTCGCACATCGTAGTGCGAACGCCATCCTTAACTACCTGCCAGTCCTCTCTGTTGCAGGCTCTTCTCATCCAGTCATGTCCAGCCAATATCTTTATATCATCCGACCATCTTGTTTGAGGTCTTCCTCTACTTCTCTTGTTTTCCCATGGCCTCCATTCTATCACTCTCCGCGTCTATCTGTTGTTTGTCATTCTTCCAATATGCCCGCCCAGTTCTACTTTAACGTACATATTCTTTCTACTATGTCTTTGGCTTTTGTTCTTCTTCTTATTTCTATATTGGTGATGTGGTCTTGAAGATTGATGTTTAGGATTCGTCTTTCCATAGTTCGCTGTATCGTTTGAAACTTATGGATAATGTTTTTGTTGAGCGCCCAGGTCTCTGTTCCGTAGGTGAGCACCGGCAGAACATACTGGTTGAAAACTAGCGATTTTATCGTATTCGGCATGTCGGACTTAAAAATGTCTTGCATCTTGCCAAACGCTGACCATCCCAAAGATATTCTTCGAGCTAGATCGGCGGTCAAGTTGTTTTTTGCTAACTCGATTTTCTGACCTAGATATATAAAACTCTGGGCTCTCTCAATCGGTTGGTTGTTTAGGATTATCTGTTGGTTTTGATGTGCGTCATGGGTTAAATATTTAGTTTTATTAATGTTGATTTTTAATCCTATTTGTTCTGAATTTTCATTTAGTTCTTCAATCATACTCTGTAGATCCCTTTGGTTTTCACCTATCAGCGTGATGTCGTCAACAAATCTGACATGATTTAGCCTTTCGCCGTCTATTAGGATTCCTTTGTTCTGCCAATCCAGAGTTTTGAACATATCTTCCAGAGCCATGGTAAATAGTTTGGGAGAGATCGAGTTTCCTTGTCTTACTCCACGTTCTATCTCTATTTTATTTGTTTTTTTTTCTTCTGTTGTTATTATTTGGGATGTCGCGTTTTCATATATGTATTTGATAATGTTTATGTATCGGTCATCGATTCTCCCATTACTTAGAGGATTTAATACCGCCCATATCTCTATCGAGTCGAACGCCTTCTCGTAGTCTATCATTGCCATCCAAAGTGTTATAATGTATTCATTTGCTTTTTCTGTTAGTGTTCTTATCGTTTGCAAGTGGTAGTACTGTAGCCTCGTCTAAAACCCGCTTGTTCTCTAGGTTGATATGCATCCAATTTATTGGTAAGTCTTTGGATGATAATCCTTGTGAATACTTTATAGAAAACCGATAGCAGACTTATTGGTCTATAGGTTTCGAGCTTGTACTTATTGCCTTTCTTAAAAATGAGGACTACCATACCAATCCTTCGGAATTATCATTTCAACCAAGCAATAGTTGAATAGTCTTAGGATCTGAGTCATCACAGATTTGCCTCCATACTTTATCATTCCCAGCATAAGCCATCTTCCCCTGGTGCTTTTTTGTTGGGCATGTATTTAAAAGCGTTTTCTATTTCGGTCGTTGTTATTTTAGGAATATCTTCGGATCCTACATTTCTGACTATACCTCTATTTTTTTCTTCTTTCTCTGGTGGAGGTGTTTTCTTAGCCTCGTAGAGTGATTTATAATATTTTTCCAGTGTTCTTGTTATTTCTTCCACCTCAGGAATCTCTTCTCCGTCGTCATTCAAAAATAATTTAATAACTTTTGTTGTTTTCCTTCCTTCATTTTTGTCTTTAGTTGTTTTAGACTTTATGTTCTTTTAGGGTTTCTTTTATCCTCATATTTTTATATTTTCTGCTATCTTCTCTTACTTTTTTCCTTATAGTTTTATTTAGTTGGGATATAGTCTCTTTGTTATTTGTTCGATCCTTTAGTCTTCGTGTTCGTTCTTTAATTAATTGTTGAGTTCCCTGACTTAGTTTGTGGATCGTGGCTTTTTTATTCGGTATTATTGCTTGAGCTGCTTTCATTAGGTTTTTTGTTATTTCTATGTTTATGGTGTATATGTCCGAATCTTGTTCCCCCTGCATATGTTCGTGTACGATCTCCGAGTATTTCATCATTTGCTGTTTTATTTCTTCACCCTCTATTCTTTTATTTTCGGGTCTTATCAGTTTCCTTCTTTCTTTTTTTGTGTTAATTCCTATGTTTGCCTTCCCCAGAATTCTTAGGGGTATTCCAGTGCGAGATTCTGAGTTATCTCTGCACGCCTGGGGTAATACATTTTCAAAGTTCGACATGTCATTTAGGGGTTTTTAGCCGTAAAACACCACGCTGGTCAGACGTGTTGGTGAGTTTTTGTGTCGGCCGCTTATTCTGAGTCAGACACCGTTTGCAGCCGCCCATTCTGGATCAGACGCTGCATGCTGGTTTTGGTCCGCCCCGAGTATTTGATTTCCCCGGTACCACCCATATCTGGGAGGCATTCCCCTATCCGGCACCTCGGGAGGCGCCCGATGGGGGACCAGCAACCCCGCAAGATACATTAGATACCTACAATTGATAGATCTTTAGAGCTGCTAAGACATTTTTACGCGAAATTAATTAAAGTTCAAGGTGCCTTTAACTTCAAATTTTCTTGCTCAAAAAAAAATAGAAATTGCAATTCATTAAATTCGTATTATATTTTTTTCTTCAGATACAGTGCTCAAACTTTGAACAGAAACATTCAAAAATTTCAACCAAATTCAAAGCGATGCAGCTGGTATTTTTTATTTATTCCTAAATCTGTTTCAAAGACATAAAAAACAATAAACAGAACAAATCATTCATAATTACCAAATGTTTACATGCCAACATTAGAAACATTAAAGTGAAGAGGGGATAAAGTAACGAATGAAAATAATGAAGATGGCGGCCGAAGCGCGTCAAACATTTCATTTATGTATGGCCACAACGACGCGCCTGCGTCATATTTCTTTTGGCCGGCGCACCATAGGCGTAACATTTTAGGGGACACCTGTTTAAAGTCAGGCAACATTGAAATAAGCCCGCTGACAAGCAGAAAATAAGAAGCCATTACAAAAAATGAAAATGACTAGACATAAAACAATAATTTATTAATATTGAAATATGCACATGACTAAAAAAAGGATTGATTACAAATTGATTATAGGGTGTCGCTAGCCGCCGCGCCGCCATGCCGGTCTACTTGGTAGTAATACCAATTATGTAAACAAACAAGGGAAAAACAAATTCCATTCATTACGAAATAAAATTAATTTGGTGCTCATACTTCGGATTCTGTTTTGACGCAATGCCTAGGTTCTTTGGGTTACCTCATGATGAATTCCTAACTTGAAGTATTACCTCAAGACGAGGTTTACTAATTCATAGCAGTTGCCATCGATGCACGATTCTTCAAAATAGTTATATATGCCACTTGATATTTATTATTAGTGTATTCGCACATATTTTATATTTTTGTTAAAAATAATTGTTGTTTTATGAAAAATTTAAAGTAATTTTCAGGTTCCGTTAACAATAGCGCTATCAAAAATAATAATTTTTCTTAAAAAATAAAAAAGAAATTAGGTATTCTATATTAGTTTTCTAATGGAAAAAATGCGGAAAATGATTTTTTTTTGGGGTTTTTCTTTAAGCTGAAACATATTTTTAACAAGCGTACGTGATCCCTCGTTGCGTTTTGTCTTTAAATATTTGAACACTTCATGCATGACCATCCGCTCGCTTCGCAACCAACAAAAACTAACCCCAACTAATCCAAAACATGGGCTAAAACATTCTCTTGAATTAATTTCCATAATAAAGGCAATTAGCAATACACAAACAAACAAAACGAAATCACAGAATTGAAAATGTTAGTAAACGGACGGCGAAATGTCAGTCACGCCATCCCGCCGACCAGTGAGAGCGAAGAGCAACTGTATACCTACGCGAATACGACTAATAGAAAATGAGCAAGCTCGATTGTTTGCTACGCGTCGAAAAATAGATCCAGATTGAAATATTAATATTATGATTATAAAAAATAATATTCCGCATTTTCACATTGAAAATGTTTTTCTTTCTAGTATAAGGCCGCAAAAAGTGCATGCTAAATTTGCCACACATGACGTCATACGCGTGAGAGATCGTGTTAGTTTGTTTACTTAAACTTAAATTTGATCATAAGGTATCGCAATCGGTTCAAATGACTAAAATAAATAGGAACTAACTGAAACTAACCGAAAGTTGATTGAACGACTAACCAAAACAAGCCAAAAGTATACAAAAGCACCAAAACGGGCTAAAACGTATCGGAACATATTAAAAATATTAAAGTAAGTTAAAACTATCTCAAATTAATCGAATCTTGGCGACTATCCAAAACTAACCGAAAACATTAAAATTGGCTAAAACGTATCGCAACCTGTTCAAATGCCTAAAATAAATTGGAAATAACTTAAAGTAACCGAAAGTTGATCGAATGACTAACCAAAAGTAACTAAAAGCACCAAAACTGGCTTAAACGTATTAAAGTAAGTTAAAACTATCTCAAATTAACCGAATTTTGGCGACTAACCAAAACTAACCAAAAACATTAAAATTGGGTATAACGTATCGGAACCTGTTCAAATGACTAAAATAAATTGGAACTAACTTAAAGTAACCGAAAGTTGAGTGAATGACGATACGGAACAGATTACAAATATTAAAGCAAGTTAATACTAACCCAAATTAACCGAATTTTGGCGACTAACCAAAATTAACCAAAAACATTAAAATTGGGTATAACGTATCGGATCCTGTTCAAAAGACTAAAATAAATTGGAACTAACTTAAAGTAATCAAAAGTTGATTGAATGACTAACCAAACTTAACCAAAAGTAACTAAAAGCACCAAGACGGGCTTAAATGTATCGGAACAGATTAAAAATATTAAAGCTAGTTAAAACTAACCAAAATTAACCGAATTTTGGCGACTAACCAAAACTGACTAAAAACATAAAAATTGGGTATAACGTATCGGAACCTCTTCAAATGACTAAAATACATTGGAACTAACTTAAAGTAACCGAAAGCTGATTGAATGACTAACCAAAATTAACCAAAAGTAACTAACAGCACCAAGACGGGCTTAAATGTATCGGAACAGATTAAAAATTGTAAAGCAAGTTAAAACTAACCCAAATTAACCGAATTTTGGCAACTAACCAAAACTAACCAAAAACATTAAAATTGTGTATAACGTATCGGAACCTTTTCAAATGACTAAACTAAATTGGAACTGACTTAAAGTAACCGAAAGTTAAGTGAATGACGATACGGAACAGATTACAAATATTAAAGCAAGTTAAAACTAACCCAAATTAACCGAATTTTGGCGACTAACCAAAATTAACCAAAAACATTAAAATTGGGTATAACGTATCGGATCCTGTTCAAATGACTAAAATAAATTGGAACTAACTTAAAGTAACCAAAACTTCATTGAATGACTAACCAAACTTAACCAAAAGTAACTAAAAGCACCAAGACGAGCTTAAATGTATCGGAACAGATTAAAAAGATTAAAGCTAGTTAAAACTAACCAAAATTAACCGAATTTTGGCGACTAACCAAAACTGACCAAAAACATTAAAATTGGGTATAACGTATCGGAACCTCTTCAAAGGACTAAAATACATTGGAACTAACTTAAAGTAACCGAACGCTGATTGAATGACTAACCAAAATTAACCAAAAGTAACTAACAGCACCAAGACGGGCTTAAATGTATCGGAACAGATTAAAGATTGTAAAGCAAGTTAAAACTAACCCAAATTAACCGAATTTTGGCAACTAACCAAAACTAACCAAAAACATCAAAATTGTGTATAACGTATCGGAACCTGTTCAAATGACTAAACTAAATTGGAACTAACTTAAAGTAACCGAAAGTTGATTGAATGACTAACCAAAAGTAACTAAAAGCAACAAAACGGGCTTAAACGTATCGGAACAAATTAAAAATACCGAACTTTAGCGACTACCCAAAACTAACCAAAAACATTAAAATTGGTTATAACTTATCGGAACCGGGTTCAAATGACTAAAATAAATTAAACCTAACTGAAATTAACCGAAAGTTGATTGAATGACTAAACAAAACTAGCCAAAAGTAACCAAAAGCACCAAAACGGGCTAAAACGTATCGGAACAGATTAAAAATATTAAGGTAAGTTAAAACTAACCCAAATTGACCGAATTTTGGCGACTAACCAAAATTAACCAAAAACATTAAAATAGGGTATAACGTATCGGAACCTGTTCCAATGACTAAAATAAATTGGAACTAACTTAAAGTAACCAAAAGTTGATTGAATGACTAACCAAAATTAACCAAAAGTAACTAAAAGCACCAAGACGGGCCTAAATGTATCGGAACAGATTAAAAATATTACAGCTAGTTAAAACTAACCCAAATTAACCAAATTTAGGCGACCAAGCAAAACTAACCAAAAACATTAAAATTGGATATAACGTATCGGAACCTGTTCAAATGACTAAAATAAATTGGAACTAACTTAAAGTAACCGAAAGCTAACTAGATTAACCCAAAGTTAATTGAACGACTAACCAAAACTAGCCAAAAGTAACCAAAAGCACCAAAACGGGCTAAAGCGTATCAAAACATATTAAAAATATTAAAATAAGTTAAAATTAATCCAAATTAACCGAAATTTGGCGACTAACCAAAACTAACCAAACACATTAAAATTGGGAATAACGTATAGGAACCTGTTCAAATGACTAAAATAAATTGGAACTAACTTAAAGTATCCAAAAGCACAAAAAGTGCTAAAAAATATCAAAACGGATTGAAAATATTAAAATAAGTTGAAACTAACTTAAATTAACCGAATTTTGGCGACTAACTAAAATTAACCAAAAACATTAAAATTGGTTATAATGTATCGGAACCGGTTCAAATGACAAAAATAAATTAAAATTGTCTAACCGAAAGCTGATTGAATGACTAACCAAAACTAATCAAAAGTAACCAAAGCACCAAAACGGGCTAAAACGTATCGGAATAGGTTACAAAAATTAAAGTAAGTTAAAACTAACCAAAACGAACCGAATTTTGGCGACTAACCAAAAGTAACCAAAAACATTAAATTTGATTATAACGTACGGAGCCGGTTCAAATGACTAAAAGAGGAACTAACTGAAACTAACCGAAAGTTAATTGAACGACTAACCAAAACTAACAAAAAGTAACCAAAAGCCGGCAAAATCGGCTAAAACGATTCGGAACAAGTTAAAAATATTACAGCAACGTTATGGCTAATTGTATATTAATTAGTGAAGGGACTATTCGAATACAAATAATCGAATTATTCGATTCTGGTTTGAATTCGAATGCATTCGATTCTCAACGAAGAATTCGAATACCAGAAATAGTTAAATACGCTAGCAACGAATTAATCGTCCCTCGAATCGAAGTGAAGGATGAATCGGCACAATTCGCGTAAAATGCGATTATAAAATAATTTGTTCGATTATGCTGATTTGCCGTCTGAACAACCAATAATTGCGGGCTTTGTTTTGTATTATGGTGAACAATAATCGAAAACGCTATATGTACTATAAAAAGTATAAAATAGAGTAGTTTAATTATTACTGTGGTAGTTTTTTAATTGTTGAATATTTTTCAATATTATTAATTTTAAATGCGGTAGTCGGCAGGGATAACATATATATTTTTGCAATATGCAGAAGATAAGAAGTTTCGGGAATTCACATTTAAATTATTAAAACGTGATTTTAGTAAATCTTTAATAAACTTTTACATAATATCTAAACAAAACAACTTTTAACTAATATTTTATTTTTAAATGCTTTCGCTAATCTTTGTAAAAGATTTTGCTCTTATGCTTAAATGTATGAAGAATGAAGACTTCAAGATCAAACAATCCAGAATCAGACAGTTTGTAAATTTGTGTTTGTATTTTTACTTTTTTAAACTTTGCTATTAAAAACTATTTCAATTACAACACAAATCACATTTTTAGGTTTTTATTCATCATTTTCAATGTCCCCCCGGTTGCATCTTTACGAAGGATTGTGAACTTGAAATAGGTTCCTCTTATTATATTAAATAATTCTGTTAAGTAATTTTGATAGAATATACGTATTAACTAAATTTGAAGCATTAATTAATTGTCCATACCGTTTTGCAACTAACAATTTTGACAACGAAACATCGGATTCTATTAACTCACGATACTTGAAGCATGTAATAGCAAACAAGAAATAGTCAAAATAGGTATTTTTCTAAAATAATGTTCGCAGAGTACGACTACGAGTTTATTTACTGACGCACGGAATGTATTATTTGGGTTCAAATTAATGAATACTCTGTTTTCGTGAATATAGCGGCTAGTTTCTTCTAGACGAGTGCCGGCTACGCGACGTTGTCGGCGTGCCCGGCAAGAGGGTGTACCGCTGATTTCGTGAACAATGTGAAGTGGTGAAATAGTGCCATAGTTTACATAAAGTTTCTAGCGGAAAATAGGTATAACACTTCGCATTTTTTGGTGTTTCCATTTTAACTCAAGTTTTGTAATGCAAATCCTTATATGTTATTATTATAATCTACACGGTATACTTTAAAGCGAACAATTTATATTTTGACATGCTCTCTTATCTAATTTTTCTGTCACGTTATTAAAAACAATTTGCCGATTTTCCATGATACAGACATACTCTTAGTGTTATCAGAAACAGCGCCGCAGTAGCAGTAATTACGGCTTGCCAACTATTTTATAAGAGGAGAAAGAAGAACGGGAACGTGTCTTTATATTTAGTAAACAAATCTGTCTATTATTCATATGTTTTTGATCTGTTTTTACCTGCGGAGAGGTCATTTATTTGGGTTAGTTAGTTAGTTATTTGGGTTTGGTTAGTGAGTAGTAAAAATGGTTTCAAGTGTACTACGTTCTGTTTTCTGTTATGATACGTCGAGGTATTACCCAATTGCCACTCCTGTTAAAACATAGGAATATATTCCTGATGGGCTGCTAATATGCCGAAAGGTTTTTGGATTTTTAATACTGCCATTGAAAAACTTACTTTTTCTTGTTTTTCATTAAATCCTAAGTTTTAAGCAAAGAACATTGAAAACTTCGACGGAGTAATATTCAGTATCAAAAGATCATCCAAAACAACACGAACTCGCTGCCTTTCTTTGCTACGTCGACAGACTACTTAATATACATACCTCTTTCTAAAGATAACTATAACAACTCCTTAATGAACATATACCATATAACAACGATTATAATCTAAAAATCATTGACAATCTTAGCTTTAAGCCTAAACTAACCCAAATATAAAAGGCTAAAAAAGGAAACTTTCAATAACCCTCCTCCACCTGTTAATCCACACGCAATCCCGTTTTTAGATGATCATACAAATAGAAAGATACCCTCAGTCCTTCGTTTAAAACGAAAAATAACCCATCTTCTCATTTAGTCAACTCAAAAGACAAAACTGAACTTCTTTCAAAGAGTTGTATCTGTAAACTTAATTGTGGCTCTTGTGGCCGTCCCTGAAAACCATTAAGTACACGTATTAAAGAACATCTCATCAAAACCTCTTCAGCTTTTGGAGAACACATCAAATCTTCCAATCATAACTCTAGCCCCCACAAAAATTCAATAATCTGGAAGTCAATAATTGTTGCCTAAATACTCAAGTCAATCTTAACAGAACATACATTCCTCTACACATTCGTGTTTTGAAATATTTTCAGCTTTGGTTTCCTCCCTTTTATCTCCCCTCCCTCCCCCTTTTTCAGATTTATATGAGTTAATTCAATAGTATTCGTCGTTTACTTTTAAAGAAAAAATAATAATATTTACTTACTTCATTTTTTTCAAACTTCTTCCTCAAATCTCGGACAGAGACTCGGATACTATCACCCTCCTCTACTGACGTAGATCTCTTGTATGCTGATTTGACATCTACTTCTGATTTGGAAAATGTGTCCAAAGCCTGACTAATCACTGGTCGCTTTGCAATTTCATCAATATCCTCTACTGACGTAGCTCTCTTGTATGCTGATTTGACATCTACTTCTGATCTGGAAAATGTGCCCAAAGCCTGACGAACCACTTGTCGCTTTGCAATTTCATCAATATCCAAATCTTCAGATTTATATCCATCTTCAATACCATCCCGTTGATTGGAATAAAGAGCAGGAATGATTTCAGTATCCTGATGAATGTTATTTTGAGTGGGTTCTAAACTAATTTCGGCTGATGATAAATCATCGTAGGAACTATATATTTGCTTCTTACCAAAAGTGCGCTTTTGAATAGTTATTTTACTATCAGTGTGATGGTGTTCATCATCGGAACTAGAAACCTTTCTTTGCCTTGGTGTGATTGACGGTGTTGATTCATAATCCGTCAAGTCTCTGTGAGTTTTTAAAGCAAAATTTCGCACATTTGGGTCTTTGTATATCTTAGATATAAGGGTGTTATCTTTTCTTCGAGGAATAGATCCAACTTCATCAATTGACAAAAGGTCTTCTTGAGAGCCATAAATAAATTTTCTTGTACTGGGCGTTCTCGGAGTCCTTAGAGTATTTGGAGATGGCGTTCTGATACTATCGGTGTGTGTATATTTATCGTTAAATTTGACATCTTCGTTTTTAGTAGCCACGATATCACTAGGTCGGAAGCTTAATTCCGAATTTAGCGATAACAAATCTTCTTCTGAACTAAAGAAGGACATTTTTCCTGTTTTCCCTGACTCATCATCAGAACTATTATACGATCTACCTTTATTCAGATACAATGAAGAGTTCTCGCTGAGAGATATTTTGGAATCGAAACTTCTCTGGGTTTGAAAAGCGGGTTTAACGAATTCTCCGTCATT
>JAEQML010074360.1:0-14417 GCA_016904865.1 Pissodes strobi | reverse complement strand
ATTATTTGGAAAGCATGGAAATTAACAAAAAGAAAAAGTCAGGTTTAATATTGAATGAACAATTAGAAACTAGTAATTCCCCACTGTTGAATTTATATTCACAATAACTTAAAAAAATATTGTCGTCTTTCCTTCCTTCAGTTATGTACCCAATATTACTTGGAATTTCCATACCCCCTTTTTTCTTTCTTTTTTATTATATGTCGGTTTCCTCTGTGCCTACTTAGGATATTTTACTCTTAGCATAATCTTAGTTAGTCCGTTTGAGAAACGCACCGTGTGCCGAAACACGTGTCACGGTTAATAAAAATAAATTGTGGAAATTTTTAAAACTTCGTTGTTTTTCCTTTCAAAAGTTTGCAATGAATTTCCATCAAGTATCAGCTAAATCAATCGATTTGATTTTTAAATCCAGTTCTTTTTTTAATTACTGACATAATTTTTTTTTATAACCGCATCCCCAACTGTACCTGAAACTTTTTTACAATGTACCTCAAATTGATTTATTAAAGCCACTGAATCTGTTAAAGAAACAGAGGTAGCCTCCAATTTCATGAGTGCTATAGGTACAAAAGAATAATTTGTTTTTATAAATATAAAATTTTCTTTCACTGTTGGGTTAGAAAAAAGAGTTTTTGCATTTATTAGAGCGGCAGAAGACGAGTCGTTTAGATCTTCGATAACTTTTTTAACTAATTCAAAGTTCTCGGCATAAAATATAGCAGCGGCTAACCAAACTCCCCAGCGAGTTATTACTGGTTGTGGTGGTAATTGAGTATTTGGACAATTTTCCTTATAAAATTGAACACGCGAAGGTGTTTTTAGAAATACTTTTTTTACTTGATTAATTAAATCATTTACCAATGGAAACTGGTCTCTTATACATTCTGCCACTCTATTGATACCATGAGCCAAACAAGTAACATGAAATTGGTTAGAATAAAATATTTTTAAATTTTGTGCTGCCTTAACCTTATAGGGTGCAGCATCCGATAAAAGGAGTATGAATTTTTCTGACGGAACACTGTCGGACAAAAAAAAAGTTGGTTAATGTTTCTTGAACAAATCTGGTTACACTTAAATTGTTGGTTTCTTCCAATTGTTTGGATGCAATTAAATAGGATCTACCATAATCATTGGTTTCCCTTAAGACTCCAATCAATGCCTGTGCAATATATCTCCCACATGAGTCAGTTGTTTCATCAACCACAAGATAAAAATAATTTTCACCCACTTTTTTTTTAATGTCATTTACAGTTTGTCTGTAAATGACACTACCTTTACGTACAGTTGACTCGTACGGTATGTTAAATTTACAATATTTTGTCAAAAATGAACGTAAATTGGGGTTGCTCAGTTTTTTAAGTGGTATATTGGCTCCAATGAATGCCTTACATAAGTCCTCATTGAACTGGGCTTGTTCGCTGTTTTTTGGTTTTTCTTCAAGACAATGTTGTATTGTTTACTGGGAGGGTTCCCCTCGTCGCAATTTTCGCACGTTGAGCTGGTATTTTGCTGATTTGACATGCTGATCCACAATAAATTTTTTATCTGCATGAATCTGTAAAATCCAAAAAAACAATAATTAATTTGGGTTTACATTCGTTAAAAATCGAATTTTAAAAAATCTTTCCTACTTCTACCAAATAAAATATTTGAGTATAAAACTTTTGTAAATAAATTAAAATTGTTAACATTAGCTACCAATAATTTGCTTGAATACGTAATTTATAAAACAGCAATCTCCTTATACCAAAAACATAATATATCTTTCTTTTTTTACTATAAAATAATTGAGTAGAAAATTTTTATAAATACTTTAAAATTGTTAATATTAACTACCAATAATGTGCTTGAATACGTAATTTATAAAAGCCAAAATTTCCTATTATACCAAAAAACAAATATCTTTCTTTATTTACTATAGACTGGAAAAAAAATAAATGTGAAAATATGGTTTATACTCACAATTTTCGAACAAGCTGTACAAAAGAAATTGGTGCCATCCCAAGTGAACTCCCGATAGCTCTTTATCCACGACATATGGAAGTTAGTTTTCGGCATTTTAACAAACACTGGACAGACAGACACAGACACAATTCACTTTACAAAACGAGGCACACAAGAACGTTTCAAGTAGACGATATCAAAGATATTAAAAATTGCCACCTCTTTGAACTATCGGATTCTGTTTGCAATATTAATTGCTTTTACTGGAAATACCCTATAGTGTGGGTTTATCCTGGGTGATTCTATGAAGTAGTAAAGTGCCTCAGTCGCCACCATTGTAATGTAATAAACTAATAAACACGTGCCGTGCAATAAACAAGCAATCGAAAAGGTACGGACAGGGTCTTTATTTGGCCATAAAATGCAATAAATGCTCTATTATTGGAAAAAATGCATGTTTTGTACAAGACAGACAAAAAAATCCATTTTGCATTTTCTCCGCTCTTTACACATCAGTGTCTCGAGTACTAGCAGACTCGCCCACTTTTTTTCATATTTGTAAACTATAATTATCTCGTCTCATCCTTATGTTTTTAAGTTAATTTGAGTGGAAGATCATGATAATAGGTAATAATTAACGAGTGCGATTATGTTTCCAGATCCTCCTCCAAAAAGTGATTTAAAGGAAATATTTTTATCTATTTACAAAAATTTATTAACAATGAATGGCGATTTGGCATGGATACTTAATTCTTCTCTACGTTGGTATTGGGGGTTTTAAAAAAAATGGCAGCAACATTTAGTTCTATTTTTTAGTCTTTCTTTTGCGTTGTGGAAACGGGTTATTTGCTCTACATAAGTAATCATTTGAAATTATTAAAAGTGAACATCAAAAGAACAGGGAATATTAGCGAAGCTCAAAAAAGGCTCTAATCAATATTTGGGAAAATGAGGAAGAAATAAGGAAAGGAAAATTTTCCCAAACATTTGCCTTTGAAATTGACAGAGAAAATGGGACAGAAATTTCCGAACATTGATCGCAGAATTGCTTGCTGGTAGCTCGAGAAAAGGGTCTACCATATTTATTACTTGTCTAGCTAAGGTTTTGCTTAGTCGAAATTTTTGTATAAACCTATTTTCTGTCAATATCTCAAAGGACTTTAGTCGCTGAAAAATATTAAGACCAGTAACTACTTCATTTACCGCCTGAATAGTATTGTTAATTGTAGATTGTCGATTGGCAAGTTTCAGTCGCCCGGCATTGCTACCTTTACAGATATTTTGTGCATGACTCTACAACTTAATTTGTGTCCAAGAGACGTAGGCTTCTTCCAAAGGAAGCTATTTTGTTGGGATGATAGCCGTACTCTTTCAAGGTACTTGAGCCTTTTGCAAAGTTGGGTTGGACATTGGCAGAGTAGCTCTGCGGTTTCAGTTGCATTATTACAAAATTTGCATTGGTCGTCTTCTGCTTTGCATATTGCTTTTAGGTGGTATTTTACCGGACAGTGTCCAGTGGGCAGTCCGGCAACAGTTTTAATATCTGCTCTGTTCATTTCTAAGAGCCGTTCTGCTCTTTTCGCAGAAATGGTGATAAATCTTTTCGCCTGACTTAGTCCTGGAGTGTTTCTCCAGTAGGACTCCAGTTGGTCTTTTTCCCATTTGTTTAGTTCTTCGGTAATGTGGCTCTTCATAAGGCCTCAGTAGGGCTCTCTACCATATGGCGTTCCCCGCCCTTCTTTCGCAAGGCAGTCTGCTTTTTCGCTGCCCTCTATGCCTCTATGGCCAGGAACCCACATTAAAGTTACCAGGTTGCGTGTTGCTAATTGCTTTAGGGTTTGCCAGACTAGGTTTGACACGTACTTGAAAGCTCTGAGCGCTATTAGAGCCGCCTGGCTGTCTGAAAATATGAAGATGCGCTCTCTGTGAAGTTCTTGTGTGAGGCACTCTTCTGCACATATATTTATGGCAAGCACTTACGCCTGGAAGGTGATTATATATTTGCCTAGCGGTTTGGGCAGCTTACAGTTTGGACCTGAAATGCCCATTCCTGCTCCTTTCGCCAGTTTTGCATCATTTGTGTACCACAGCGATGCGTTATCGGCCTAAGGTAGTTTTTTACTCTCCCATGATTGGCGGTCATCAATAACCACTGCGAATGGGACATCTAGGTCAAACATGACCGTTATTTGGTCACTTGGTTTGTGGCATTTTCCACTTTTATTTCTTCAAAGATTCGCAGGTGACCAGTCAAACCTCCAGGCTTGAATTTGCCTATTTGGAATAGCCTGTGAGCACTGAAAATCGCCTCCTTCTTCACACTGAGATGAGGAGGGAATATTGTTAACTACAATTAATGCCATAAATTCATTTTTGATTTTTATACAGAAAATAGAATAATGAACCTAACCTCAATATTCACAAGCAAGTCCACATAAAAAAGCCTTTTTCACGAGCGAATAAGCACTTTTGTGGGAAAATATTCATATGAGAACGTTCAAGAATGGAGACTTTCCAGATTCATGTGTAAATAACGTCATTTTCACTTGGTGAAAACTTCCACGTGACTACGTTTCGTCTCAGCAAATTTGCATAAAATGAAAATATGATTCTGTTTTCACTTCAATGCAACACTAAAAGACAAGTTTTTTTATTTCCATTCCGTTTAAATCTTGGAAGTAAGAATTTTCAGAAATGTAATAGTTTAATAGTAATAACCATTGATCCGTTAAAAAAAAGAAATGGAAATTAATTATTCTGAATGGAGAAATGCTTAAGGATGAATTAGAAAAAAACCTGCAAATTGAGACAATTTTCCAAAGTACTGGAATGAATTGGGTATCACCAGTTGACCTGCAGTAAAAGTAAGTGCGGTGTAAATGGATGATATATAACTACCTCTGTGTATCAAGCATTAATTCTGAAAATAAGGAGGCAATAGGCAATTTAGGTACCATCCTCAAAAATGTTAGTTTAACAGAACTTAGATAATAATAGTGGAAATAAAAGTGTCATTTTCTGGTATATCTAAAGCGTTTGCCGAATAGGTAGCCTATATAAAAAAAACAACGAGTGGGATCGTTCTATCAATAAACATTTCAATAGCAATCATAAAATATTCACAACTCATTATCGGTGGCTCAAACCATTAAAACATACTGCGTAAGAAAATTATTTGCTTATAATTACGCAACGAAGTTTTAAATACCGACACCTGCAATTGTGTGATATTTTAAGAAATATTTTTCAATAGACCATTGATTACCCATGCGAATGTTTGAAGTCAAAATATTATCGTAGCCTTACTAGACGTGCAAAATTAAAGAAAGGCAACAGTTTCTATACGTCTCAAGTAGACTTTCAGTCTTAATAAAAATACTTGGCAAAACTGTTCAGAGTTCAAATTAATTTATATTTTCTTCTTCTGAAGAAAATATGGTGGATGATTGCGTTTTTTTCTGCTTTGTTTCAAAATTATATTTCTCGTGTATCTAAATGGCTCTTTGGTTGTAACGTACATATTTCCCGAAATGATCAGGTACATATCTCCAGAATATGATTTTTTCAATATAAAATGTTCCTTTGTATTGAACAGGCTGTAACTCTTAGGTAAGAATTATTAAAAAAAGAAATTAAATAGTATTCCCTTCGTAGGGCAAACCCGAACAATCTAAGAGAGTTATACCTAGATTTTCCTTGGATCGACGTCTGCTTTGGCAGTGACGACCCGTCAATCAGTTACGAAGAGATTACGCAAGTAATATCTTCAGCAATGGAAGCATACATCCCAAATTATATCAAGCTACGGTCAAAAGGAAATCCCTGGTTTGATAGAAGATGCGAATGAGCTGCAGGTATGAAACAGCAAGCCTACAAGCACGGGCAGCAAACTCAGGCCGCAATTATTTTGCTGAAGCAAGAAACGAATGCAAGCATGTGATTGACGAAACTAAGGACAAACACAGCCAGGAATAAATTTTTGCAATGATCCACTGGCTCCAGGAATTTCTGATCGGTAGCAAAGACAGTAAGTAATAACTTTACAAAAACGTCTCTCCAACACATGACAGACGAACGCGGTGTCACGGTGACTACAGTTAAGGAAAAAGCAAGCATGCTCGCCGAAATGTTTTCATCGCACTCTACCTTAATCGTACCCCAAGGCGAGGCTCTCCCCACCATATTCATCGTCAACACTACCGTGACAGAAATTAAGTTTCATCACCGTGATATTCGTAAAATCGGCAAGGAGCATACGTAAACGGCTTCAGGACCGGACCGAATACCTGCCATAATGTTAAAGAACTGCGTCAACGATATAACACCCATTTTTGCCAGGCTTTTTTCTCTGTCTTACCGAAAAGGGATTTACCCCTCTTCTTGGAAGGCCGCTTAAGTGCAACCTGCTTCACAAAAGGGCAAGAAAACCACGCCCTCAAACTATCGCCCAATTGCCTTGCTTCCAATAATCTTCAAAGTCATGGAACGTGTAGTCAATCAGCAACTATTCAAGTACGATTGCGTTGGATATATCGAATTTGACATGATAGATTGCTCAACAATCTGCCGTCCTTTGGACTATCAGCGTATGCCTGCAGCTGGCTTGCCAGTTTCCTTAAAAACCGATCTCTGCACGTTGCAGTTGATAGACACATCTCAGACAGATCCAGACCAACTCTGTTCCTCATCTATATTAATGACCTGCTGACCGAAACCAATAATCCTGTTTACAGTTTTGCAGATGATAGGACTTTTGTCTCCCAATTTAGATCAGAAAAACCTTTACTAGCGACTGAGACTTATCACCGCAGATAGGAGCAGATTACAACAATTAATCAAGATCTGGAGAAAGTTCGAACTTGGGGCGATAGAAAGTGAGTCACAAGACAAACACCCATAACATTGCTTTGCAGGGACTCCTTTCTCTGGCGCACTGCATCACTGTGGAATTCACTATCAGCACAATTCAAGCCTGTTGCGTGCCTCGTTTTACGGTAAATTCTCGCCAACACTATCTCTATCTCTTTCTCCTTACAGGCGGTATCTTATTGAAAAGAGACATACATATATGCCGAACTGATGTTTTATTTATAAAGGCAGCGTTCACTCATTGAGCGCAGGCGCAAGATAAGGACACCCAGCTCTCCTATTAGTTGAAGCGCTTGGCTTCAAAACACGTGGAGAGTTGTTTAACTGATTCGGGTACGGTATAAACTGTGACTAGGCCCTGTAGCAAGCTGTAAAGTGAGCGCGCAATTTGCCCGCTGGTCAAATAACCGGAGAATAGTTCATTGGGCGCCACCGAGTTCGTTACGGACCAAACTGGAGAACCTCGCGTTATTCGTGGAACCTGCTGCACGACCTCCACTCTCCAAAGTAAACCTTGCCGGTAAGGAGCGCTAAAAAGGAATGTCACCACAAAATCACTAGCAAAGCTGCAAAGTTACGATAAGGAAATTGTTGAGCCAAATAAAACACGCCGCAGATACGATACTTTCCCTTTATTGGAAAAGAGCAAATAGTCACCAAGAATAGTGGTTATGAAAAATTTACATTGAAATTAGTGATATTAAAATATTTACAAATTTACGAAAGTACAACTCCGACAATAGTAGGCGGTTTAAATACTAAGAAAAACAACTTATATAAAAAAAAAATTATAACAATTAAATTTACAAGAATTGTCAGTGGTTGTCAAAAACTCTATGTAGTTATAGGAAAATGACTAAATTAATGAATCGGCACCAGACAAGTGCTCCAGAGGTAGAGGGAAAAAGACTTAATTTGAGTTTTGTCTACCGCGCGGGATCATGATCACGTAAACCGCAGAGATAAGGTGGCGCAAGTACTACACGGGTAAAGGTGCTAACTTAAAAAGTGACCGTTATTTCAAACATACTAATTTAAATCTAAGACTAATCACTTATCTTTCACTGAAGTTCCAACATCAGGTGAACACGGACGGCTCGTTCCGGACCCTTACGCCCAGTCCTAGGTGAGCGATTTACAGTCGACGCGAACGCGAAGTGCTGGCGATGCCGTACGAAAAGTTAATATAGTCGCACGGCATCGCCACTGATTCGCGTTCGCGTTCGCTGCAAATCGCTCACGTAGGACCGGGCGTTAGTTCATACCAGGGTGAACCACATCAATCGAACCAGGTGGCCGAACCGCAGCCGTCCGGCAAGTCGAGCCGGTTAAGTGGATTACAAAGTTCCAATAATTCTAACTGGATGGGAGAACTTCAGTATCCCAGCCAGGTTGCTATTATATATTGTCCGTTCAAAAGAATAATTTAGCAGAGTTTCAAATTTCAGATTAAAGAGATAGGGTTTTCTCCTTTTTATTTTAAATCTAATTCCATAATGAACCAAAAGTTGGAAAAAAACAAAGAATAAATGAGCACCACCATAATAATATACTAGAGCAATCGAAATATTACAACTAAAATTTAATATTATTTATGCAGAAAAGTAAAAAGGTTCCATTCGCCCAAGGGAAGCCGACATCGTCCGTTAAAAATAACATTACAGTCTTTTAGAAAGAGGAAATAAGCAGTCCATGAATTTGGACCGAGTTTGGCACAGCAAAATAAACGTACATAAACATTGATACCATATTGAAAAAAGAGTACAAGTATGATCTATATAATGAACAAAAAGCACTAAAGTAAACTTTAATGAAAAATCATACTAAACAAATTTGACAAATAAATGGTCTGAATGACCTTCCAATATTATTATCAAATAGAAAGCACATAATGAACAAAAACACTAAAATATACGTTAATAAAAACATCGTACTAAACGAATTTGGCAAATAAATGATCCGAACGACCTTCCAATATTAATATCAAATAGATAGCGTGTCTCTACCTTTATTTTAATAATTCAAGAGTAAAGTTCAATAACATAAACAACAATTAACGAAAATATGCGAAAATATGTAATCTGCATTAAATAACGCGATCTGATGGCTTCCCTTAATAACGGAAACTAATAATAAACAACACTGCATTACCTAACCGTTAACAACCGAATTTCCCGGTTTAGTGTTTAATTAATAGTTGCAATCAACTACTCACACGAATCACTAGAAGTTAATTGCAAAATTAATTATTAAAATTAAAGATAAAAACCATAATTCCCCATTGAATCAATTCTAACTTCGGTAACAGAATAAACTCCATGAAATTAGCAGTTTTAGCATTAATTGCAACTTATTTCTGTAGACAATAGCTTTCGATAAAGCAACATAGAAATAAATGGTTAAATTTTACACTCGCTGCTAAAGAGCTACGGAAAGGTCAAATAAATAAAACTACTGTATTATCGAAAATCTACATAACATTTCGTCGGAAATAAAATAAAAACGATTAATTAGGCTAATCGCAAGACCCCGTGAATAAATAATAATGACAATTCCGTTCAAGTATAAAAGCCCAAAAGCCTTAATCAATCTCTGATTACTACGACGTCATGACGACTAATTAAGCTACTAAATCGAGTCCGAAATGCAAGAAAACCATTAATTGAATCAAGCTGGAGCTCAGGAAATAAACAAAA
Organism: Pissodes strobi; assembly: GCA_016904865.1. NCBI lineage: Eukaryota > Metazoa > Arthropoda > Insecta > Coleoptera > Curculionidae > Pissodes > Pissodes strobi. Next base: position 4,902 of record JAEQML010074360.1, on the reverse strand, counting down.
CCTATGCCATTCGAGCATAAAAGCCTATACGCATTAATTAATCTCTAATTAGTATGACGTCACGCCGATCAATTAAGCTAATAAATCGAGGCCGATATGAATGAAAACGGTTAATTCAATAATTATTAAATAATAAACTAGACCTTCCAAATAATAGGAAAAAACCCTCAACCTTAATTAATCTTTAATTAAGATGACGTCAGGCCGATCAATTAAGCTATTATATCAAGTCCGATATGAATGAAAAGCGAAATAATACAACAATGCAATTAATGAAGACACGAGAACCGCAAAACATCTGCAGTTAATAAGGAAAACTTACCTCTGAACAAGATTACGCGTCACAAAACGCCAAGTACAACAATGGCGGCCGACACTAGACAAAGCCAATTACGGCATCTACGGCACTAAAACTAACGAGAACAAATCGAAATAGTCGATGCGGAAATTTCTATGTTGCTTGTCGATGAAATCCAACTAGGATCTCTGGGCTTAAACCAGATTAAAATAAATCGACAAGCTAACAGAAAAGCTTCACTAGAAAAGGACCCGTACCTACGGAGCCAAACCAGGCGTCGTTTCGCGCTTCGCAGGAAATTACATCGCGACGTTCCTCGACGCACCAATGAAACGACTTCCTTAAGGTCACACGAGAAAGATATAAAATCGAATTGAATATCGGAACTAAATTTCGTACGACGAGCGGAAGCAGGAATAGTACCAGGGGCGTACTAGAAATTCACTTCTAGTTAGCGACCAAAACGGCTTGTGGATTTGAATTTTTGGCTTAGAAATGTACAGTTATGTCTGAGAAGGGAATATTGGTCATATATTGATTGAATAAACAAAGTCACCTTTTATCTTGAAAAAGTCTTATTTCGAACAAAACCCTGTATTTGTTTTTTACATTTTGATAAGGAATCATTCAAATGTAATAAATATTTATACATTTTCAGGGTAAATCAAATTTTATTAACTGTGATACTAAAGGCATTTGTTTACTACTCTGTACATATATGCACAATCATAAAAGCACCCGGCAGCCTAGTCGATCGATCCTAAATATTTTGATATCCGCACTATTAGTGTTGGAGATACGTACACTAAAACTAGACTATAGTTATTTGTGTATTTAGAGCGCAAAGTAACGGATTGCCGCTTGAGAAAGAATAACTAGATACTAAACTTAAATGAAATCGCAAAATCGACGAATGCCGTGGATCCTTATTTTGCGCTCTAGCGCGAACATGGAAAAGAAAATTCTCACTTTTTCCGTCTAGTGTGCTGAATGGTCATGGAAACCGAAGATAAATAAATGAACGTCGTGCGTTTGTTACAGTTTGTTGCTGGCACTCCTGTTCTAAATATGCCCGAAGCCCGAACAGAATATGTCAAAACTGACCGCGTCGCGCAGTAATCTTTCGAAAACGGCAATCGTACTTTGCGCTCGAAAAATACACAGAACTTTTTCTACAGCCGCATTTTTTTTAAATTAAATTCACATTTTTCTCTATACTTATTCTGGAATTTGCAAATGACTGTCAGTTTTGACATATTATGTTCGGGCTTCGGGCATATTTAGAACAGGAGTACCAGCAACAAACTGTAACAAACGCACGACTGTCATTTATTTATCTTCGGTTTCCATGACCATTCAGCACACTAGACGGAAAAAGTGAGAATTTTCTTTTCCATGTTCGCGCTAGAGCCCAAAATAAGGATCCACGGCATTCGTCGATTTTGCGATTTCATTTGAGTTTAGTATTTAGTTATTTTGCGCGCGGCTGTAGAAAAAATACTTTTTGTAGCTTCAAGTGAACAGCAGTTTATTTAAATTTAATGACATGTATTTGGACAGGCCTTACAGAAACACCTCCAACGCTTTGGACCATTGTACCGTTATATCTTTGAGAAGGTCGCATGCTGCTTACGTAAGAAGGTCAATAATTATCATATTGTTTCAGCCGGGCAATCTGAGTCGGCGAGCATTAGATAGACAGCCATAAATTTAAATTTAAGGTAATAACACGGTATTAAACGATCAGATATTTTATCGGTTTCTCCGCTGCCTTTGGTCCAGATTAATGACTCGTGTACACCGCCTGATCAGAGGTGGACTGAAATTAATTACTGGAAAAACAAAGATTTTATCACTTTCATACTAAAGCAGTTACTTTCGAGATATAGTTTATCAGGTTTCATTTAAGGTGGGTGCTTATTGCAAGTGGTCATGCTTAGCCTATAAATTCAGGGTATAAAGCTTCTCAGCATTTTAAGGTGGAAAAATTCCGGTTAAATTTGATGATATACACATTTAGAACCACAAATTCTTTTTTACTCATTCACCTTATCCCGTCCCATGTCATTGCATATTTGCTTAGTCATTGATCCGAGGGATAAATATCTGGTGATCCACCGTGTCGAGCTTGAAAGAATTACGATGATTTACTAAAGATTTATAGGTGATCCATTGAGAATTTATTGATGATTTAACGGAATTTGTGGGGATTTATAAGGATTTATTTATTAAAAAAAGGTCTAGAGTGTACAACATTTTGTGCAGATATTTACCCCTCGCATTGATCTGAAGATATATATTAAAGCGGACCTGTATAAATATGTAATTCGACGGTACAAATAGCAAAATCATTAAAAACAATTTTATTAACACTTGAATACGAGAATAAATCATCTATTTGCGTGTCTTTGTCTTAGCGCAACCAAATAATAATATATAATAATAGCCCCCAATCGAGTCTATTGAAATATAATTTCGACACCTACGTATTAGCTTTATATATCCATGCTTTATGTTTGCGATTAATCTGAGATCTTTATGTCCATCCGCGTAGAACAAATTTCATCATTCGTTAACAATAACATTAGATGATTTATTATGGAGTGGTCATGCACATAATTATTTACGGGAAAAAAATGATAAAAATTAGGAAGGATATGAACAAGAGAAAAATGCGCATTGTCAAGTAAATAGAAAATTTTCCATGACTTTCGGTTTAGCTCAGGGCCGTCTTTAATACAGTTGTCGCCTTTGGGCAAACATTAGAAAGCGCCCCTTTTACTTAAAGTACTGTTTTAATTTTTAATTGTTCTAAATTTTAAGAATGATGAGATATCGTTATACCGTTATTTGAAATTTATAGGAAAATTCTTAGGCAAAATACATTATAATATTACCATGTTAATGCTGGTAGAAGAATGAACAAAATATAATAAAATATCAGCTATATAAACAAGAATAAATCACTCTAATTCTAATTATCAGTTATGGAGAAATGAAAGAAAAAAAAACATTTATATTGATGTTCTTAACGTAAGTTATTTTGAGCTGAGAGTAAATGCTTAGAATATTAGGAACAAGCTTTTATTTTTATTAAATATTTGAATTTTTTGAAAGGCAAATTCATTGTTTGTGCACTAGATAATTACCTTCCGTGCGGCCTGCATATTGGACGGATAGGAAAGCTTCGGTCCAAATCCCAGGATGTAAATTGGCACAAAGTCTGATTTAGTGATCGTCGAAACGTAAATACCTCTGTGTTTTATTCAGATTCGTTCGAGTCACTAAATTGAATCTGGTGCTAATTTACACCGACTAAAGAGATCCTATCCCTCTAAAATTTAGGCAGTGTAAAAGGGAAATATTTGACACACACAGATAATACTTAACATTGATCATATTCTCATACTCGTCATTGTAATGCGTCATAAAACTCTCAGAAAATTTAACATTTAGCACTCTCTGCTATCTCTTCTAATAATGGAGATGTTAAGCACTTTTATAATATTTTTAAAGTGAGTTTAAAGTGGGCGATATATCGGGTATGATCAACTTACTAATAGTTTAGATTCAAACTAATAACACGTCGTAATAGTTATCGTTCCTCGTATATTATTATATTCACAACCTTCTCTATAATTCTGAGTAGAGAGCGAGAGAGGTATATTATATTATTGCCGGGATATCCCGTTTGATTGGCAACTGCTAAATTTCAAACAATGTTATGTTACCGTCTCGCCGTGTCAGACGGTATATAATAGCACTCGCTCGTACTCGCTGTAGAGTCAACGTGCACATATTATATGGGCGGGACTATCGCGTTTGATTTACATTTCATTTAGTTATAGTTTGCGTCTTGCAGTGATGCTGGTCTACAGTAGAGGAATATGCAGTAGCGTAAATTAGAATTTATAAAAAGGAAATACTGAATGGCTCTAGCAATAATAGTGTTATTGGCACGAAATTCGTATGCATACGCCGGACGCCCGCTTTTCTTTGACCTTGCTTCGGTTCTAGAATTCCGTCTGGCTGTAAATTGCGTCTTATTGAATTCTAGATATTCGAGAAATATTCTAAATTATTGTAGAAAATTCTAGGCTATGGATATTTGAATACATAAGCGAATGACTATGCGAGCCTAGTATAATATATAATTTGACATTGTTAGGAAATTGTAGAGATTAGAAAAGTAATAGTAAAAAATATATCAGCAAAATCGCAACAATATTATTAATGCAATAATAATATTTATATGGCTTTTTGGAGACCATTTGAAGGTCTCACCGAAGATAAAGACCATATTAATCCTGTATCTAGTTCTTTGGAGTGTAATCCAGAATTTAAAAGCAAATATTTACATGTGCAGTTTAAACGCCTAATTCTAAATATACAGGGTGGTGCAACCAAGATGGGGTGGACGATTGTGAGTAAACGGTAAGGAATTTCGAAAAAATATTTTTTGCATGATGTTGATAGTCAAATACGCTATGTTTTAAAAATATAGCCATAATACAGGGTGGTCCGAAAAAGTCGTGGCGAACCAAACTTATATTTTTTTAAATGGAACACCCTGTATATAATAATCCCAATTTATTCTCCTCTTG
>JAEQML010074359.1:0-14417 GCA_016904865.1 Pissodes strobi | reverse complement strand
TTTTTATTTTTCAATTTATTAGCAGACCGTTGCCGTTGGGAGGTCGCACTCCAAACTCTGGTATTTCATTTCTCTGTCGATTCGATCGGATCTTTTCGTTCGTTTAACTAGCAATTTTAGGTCACGCTTTTCCATAATAGTTTTACATTACACATTGCAATAATTCAGAATAATAATATTTGCAGAAAAGATCACCATTATCAACTCTGCGTTAGCTCTGTATTACGTTTTAGAACATTTTCTGGTGATTTAGGATGATCCCTACAACTTTTGTTTTTAAGTTTTTTTCCACATCGTATAATAATCGTGCTAAGCGCTGTCTAAATATAAGGAATGGCCCTGTACTTGACACAAGAACCAAGATGTCGTATTACACGAAATTTCTCTTTTGAGCCACAACCGTGTTACTTTAGATAAAGGGTCAAAACTTTCAATTTAAAGAAAATTTTATTTGGCCCAAACACTTGTAATTTTGATGAGAAACTTGGATCTCTTGCTCCAACAACTTTAGATCTCGACTATAGAATAGCGTTCTCTTGATCCAAAGGTTTTTGACTTTAAGTACAGAAAGCAGTTTTCTTAAACCATAAGCTTTTGATCTCCACATAAAATGATTGTTTCGTGCCAAAAAGGTGCAGTCTTTCTTTCGAATGAAACATTATAATAATTGCATTTGGGTATAAAATGGTAAGTTGGTGGGTATAAACAATTCATTTTTAAATAGTTTATGACCACAGAGGAGGGAGTGGTAATTAGCTTTTTAATTTACTAGTTTAATTAACAGACTGTATTAAGATAGGTTGTGGGATTTCATTCATAAGGTGTGAATTGAAGCATGTATTATATCTTTAGGTATTAGGTACTTTAATAATGCAGGATTTAATTCGCATTAAATATCAAATATGATCAATAAATAAAATGTTTTCTAACTACGTTCAAGCATTCATCCTTTCACACATGACACTAAATTCCTTACATCAGATTAAGTATTAGTAAATATCTAACAAAAATTCTTAATTGTTTAATTTAACAGTAACTCCTTTCATTACTTAATTTAATCAAACTTTCTCATAATTCAATTAACTGATTTTCCGATCACACTAAATACCTTATTACTTTGCTTCTTCCGCAGTTCTATCAACTTAACTTCACCAGGAAATCTTGATTACAGGAATAGATTTCTCTAACTACAATTTCCAAACGCCATTTTACCTTTTTCAATCGGCACGAGCCACGGGAAAGACGCTACAACTTGTATGTCTTGAGAAAATGCGTAAAAACGCCCAAAAGGGTCCCTAATTCAGTTTTGAAAAGGGGGTATAGAGTACACCAGATATTTTCTAAATATCTATGCAAATGAGAAAATGGCCTAATATCTTGGCGTCAAACAGAGCTACGACGAGGTAGATGTTTTACGGCTGAATGCTTGTACTGTGTATTGCTGCAGTACTACTGGACTACTGCCCTTCGTCAACTCCAACCTTCAACTTTTCAAGTAACTTAAATTTTTCCTACCCCCGGCATGGAGAATAGAGCGGGAATTGCACGGACGAGGAAAGCATTTGAGAGGGTAGAAAAATGTTCTTTCTTTATTGATATATGTTGTTTACATAACATTTGATGGAGACGAAGATATATTAAATTTAAACGTTTTCCCAAACGGAGAATGGCTAGATATATTTGCAGCGATTGTTTTATATAAGGACTAAGGAGTAACTGAATTACGATGCTTTAAATGTACATATTCATGTTTACCTAAGGTGAAATAAATCTATTCGGATTTTAATTATGCTTCAATCATACTACGAACATACAGGGTGTTATCATAAAACTATACGGTGAAAAACGATAAGTTAATACATTTGTTGGAGTGTTTCCACAACATTAGGCAAAAGCTAGGGGAAAAGGTTGTAGCATTTTCAAATTTTGGCATGAACAAATGCTACTGTTTTGCTTGATTTGTATTTATTTTTATTTACAAACACAATTTAGTTTGGATTATTCGATATAGGTATAGTGTACATTACCTTGTTTTGTCTTGAAAAGTATTGAATTTATTTTCTATATTTAAATTTATAATGTACTACACATGCATGAGATGTCCATAACAACAAGGCTGATTTTTGTCCCTTGCAGAGTCGAAGGTACTCGACTAGGCCTCGGAAACTTCTTTTATAGGTTCTGATTGTGCATTCCAATTCGCTAGATTTTTGTCTTTGGATTTAAATGCTTGAGCTCACTTTATTACTCAGGACAATGCTCACAAGCTTTTCTTTGATCTAAAAGTTAATAAAAACTTAACAATTTGTTCGATACAGATGTAACCTAGAGTATGTATTATTTTAGATAAATTTCTAGCAGTACATACCTCAAAGGATTTGGAGATCATAGAGGTCGTCTGATGTAGCTTATAATTCGGATATCTAATTGTGTTTAGGTTTATTGTTTCCTTTTGTTTTATTTGTCTTTCGAAGAGATTTCGTGTTTTCATTTCTTGTGTCAAAATGTCATTCACCTATCGGTCTATAAGTAAGACACAGGCACACCATATGTTTTTGACAGTTAAAATTAGACATGTTCTAGAATCGACGTCTTAAATAACGATTCCTTTTAAGGTGTATTTACTTGACCTTGGCGAATATGGTCTAGAGCAGTGATGTGGATGCGTTCGGACTCGTTATTTCAACTAAATTAGGTTGGCAGCAATGTTTAGGGTTCAAAGTGCGAAACAGGTTCCAGTTTCTTTCTTTTGGCGCCGTGTCGTCTAGGTGACGGGTCGAAATCCCGTTGTGGCTTCTTCGAGGCCGTGGTGTAAATCCTCATGGACTGGTTCTAATAATTGGGGTCATTATTTTATGATATTTTTGCTACGTTTAAATTTTTTTGACTCGAACCAGGGCCATGGAGGTTACCTATATTAGTTTTTGTTGAGTTATTGGAATCCGACCTCCACGTGGTAAGTCACAAATTTTTTCATGCAGTTTTTCAGTGGAATTAATTGTATTTTCCAATTATTCTAGGAAAATTTATGTATTGCTGTTGCTCCCATGTTGCTGATCATTGGAATGGTCGATTATTGTTTTTGGAGAAATCTCTAGAATGGACACTGTTCGTTTAGTTCGACTGGCTATTACCAGGCTATAGGCCCTATAGATAGTTCTATAGGTAAGATGAAAAACTAGTTAGGTTATGAGTAGTCATTTCAATGTGAGATATTTACTTTTTGCTTAGACAAACAATTGTTTTTAGGGTTCTCTCCACGGGTACCGCTCTGGCACACGTATATCGCTTTGCCTAACTGCGATATCCTATCCAGCGTGTTTTTTGGTTTACTTGCGGGTCTTAGAGTTATTAAACCACCATTTGCATGTTATGCCCTTGTTGTTATCATTGGCTGGATGTGGCGTACCAAGTTTAAAGAAGTCAGTTTATGATTTGAAGTGCTTTCGAGTTGCATGGACCGTACATATAATAATACTGGTATTTATTTGGAGAATATTTTAAGATTAAGAATACCTACTTCATGATTTGTAAGTAATATCATTTACCTATTTGTAAGGCTGTCTCGGCAAATTTAAATTATCAGTAGATTGAATGATTACACACATATTTTATTTTATACTATTGCGGCAGAATAAAATTCATGAATTTTAGACCCTGTGCGCTATTTACCATCATTCTAGTGACCTATTATTGGGTATGCGAAATATTTGCCTAACAGTTTATATTTGACACCGTTGTTGATAATAGTCAATATTATGTTAGTTTCATTTCTATTGCTTTATTGTTTATACATGTGATTGTAATTGTACTATATCATTGTTGTTTTATATCAAGGTATCTTCACATTAGTAGGGAAAGAATAAAGTATTTATTTTGGGGAAATATTATGCCTTATTGAAAAGCTCCTCCAAGATTTACTTTTCAGCATTTAACAACTTTATGGATTTTTCTTAGTTGAGTCAAAGTTAACTAAGTGGTGCCCAAATATTATTACTAAAGTGTACCGAGGATCCACGAACCTAGCTCTCCACTACATTACTGGCTGCCGTTCGCATCTATAGGTAGGTTTTCTAAAAGGACTCAGGAAAAGTTGCCATAAGGTTAAACTGTATTGTGAAAACTGCTATATTCTCCTTAAATTCCATGTTTGTAAATAATATTTTCAAAACGATAGCGGCAAATATGAACGTAACAAAAATAAAAAATAGGATCTACCTATCTTCAAATATTACGTATGAAAAATGATCCAGTTCCCATTTATTTAGTTATTTAAGAGTGCTTGAATATCGCAATAAACGCAAAAGGATGAAAACATCAAACATAAAAGATCCTTTTTTGCTTTATAACACTACGACAAATTCACAAAGATGCAGATTACAGCGGCAATGCGTTTTCGCTGTGCACCCCTTTCACGTTTACCTAGTTGTCGATCGTGTTGTTTGATCGTTAATGTTAATGCATTTGGGATAATGGCTTGGAGTAAGAGCTGAAAGAGATATATCTCTTGCTTGAATTGCTTAAATAATGTAATACTTTTAAGATCAACTGCATTTGTTTGAAGAAAAAAACTGGTCCTAAAGAAATTTAGATAAAATTCAAGAATACCTGGATCAAGATCTTCTTTCTTGCATCTCTGCATTATGCAGAGATATTTTCTCCTGACGGTAGTAGTTTATGATCGAGAGAGAGTCGACCACTTTGAGTTCTTCTATTATAGTATTTCCATTTTTTTCTTGCTTTTATGGAAAAGCTTACAAGTGTGCTTTATTTTAAATTAAAATGGCATAATGTTTGGATGACATTCTAACAACAGTAAACACTGTTAAACCGAAGGAGAGTGAAAATCACTTGGATATTCTGATATTTTTTTACACCGAATATGACACTGATAATTGAAGGATGTTAAAAATATATATATATTAAAAAAAAACGAAACTGGTTGGTTATTTCCAAAGAAGAATAAGTTGCATTAATTTTGATTTTACTTTTTATTTAAACATATTATTATAGTAATATGAGTTTAGTTTCGTTCCAACTACAGGTTAATGCAAAACAATTGTAATATAGAAAACATTAAGAGACATGGACATGCTAAGTGCCACGATAATTAAAATGTGTTTTAAGGGAGAAATTTTGTACAATTCTAAATTTATTATAAAGCAAACTTTGACACAAACTTAAGGTACTATTTTAAACTAATCCAATAGTCTTTATGATTTTCTTTTCAAGAAAATCAGTCATACAGCTTAATGATATTTTTTGTAGTTCGATATTTTGCTTTCTGGAGGTAAAAGTTTGAGGACAGTTTCCTTTAAAACTTTAAAACTGATACGTTTTTCCAAGTTTTTAACAGCGCTGTAGGTATATTTTGTCTTTACTACTCCAGGCTCTTCCTTATTAATACAGATCATGACTGCTTTACTAAATATTAGTTTCTTAGTATCAATAAGGTTTTCCACAAACTCTAAGATTCCAAAATCCAGAAAACTCGATGTTGATAATCTGAAACGAGAGATCATGCTTTGCCGACACGATGTGTTAGTCCTGAAGAGCCATTGCTTTCTTAACTTTTTTTCGCTTCGGAATTTGCGCCAAGTCGCGGTAAAATACCGTGGAAAACCAAGAATGTCCACTCATTAAAAATGTATGCTGAATATTTTCAAAAATGATATGCCTCTTGTAATTTTCTTAGCTCTTCTTTATTTCAAATAGCGCTTTTAACGGGTTCAACTTCATCTAGTAGATTAACCATAGCAACAATAGGTTCTGTGGTTTCTTCAGTCACACATAGCCCATTTAGCTAATCTCGAGCGGGGATCTTTGATAGTCAAAAGATATTTTAAAGGTCTATGGTCGGTTACAATCTGTTCCCAACTTTATTTTTGTTATGCCTTGCGCAGTTGTCGGCCCACAGAACATGGCGATTTTGTAGAACTATTTAAAATTGTAAATGTCCAAGAAACCACTTCATTGCTTCCCTTGCTGCCATCCCTTAATTCCAAACGCATCATCATGATATATGCAATATTGGTGTCATTGCTATCAATTCCAGATTCTAACAGCTATGCTGACTCGCGTAAAGCATGTCGGAGTATGTTGGTGTGGGTACAGCAATGACTTGTTGCAAATCAACATACAAAGAGCAAGAATCGGCTTCAGGGAACAACTGTGACTTGTTTCAGTAAAGTTATTGCCTGGTCTAATTAGCAATGGTGAATATGTAGGGTTTGATGGGCTTGTGGGCTAGCAGGCAAGTCAGCTTTTATTTCACACATTAGCTTATCACAAACTCTACAAGTATCACTCCTAGGTGGGCGAAACTTTAAATTTGGAAATTTCTGACACTCTTTAGCAAAAACTATATGAACAGTTTTTGTCTGAATATTTCGGATCTCGAATAATGACTTTCATCCCTAGGACATGAACAGCATTGCGATCGTCAACGGTAAACATACACTCATCAGGTCCAAAAAATGTGACGCACCTAATTTTGGTTGCAACTTTCAAGGTTTGTCATGCCACGAATGAACCGATTTTTTTTAGGTAATTCTATTATCGTTCGAAAAAAAATTAAGGAAGTGGAATTTTTTTCAAAGCCTCCTGGATGCTAGTGGAAAAACTCAAACAATATTTTTTCTTAATTTTTGAGTCACCCTGTGTGCCAATCAAGTAATGGTATAGAAAATGCTTACACTTTATATGAAAAACGCTTCTTTTAAGAGCATTTTGTTTTTTTTTTCTTTGGTTTATCTCTAAAATTGTCCCAATTACAGCTTTTTGCTGAAACCTTGCATATTACCAACTTTCTGAATTTATCTAGAAAAAGTTTTCTTGTGAAATAAACTGATACGAATTTTAAAAACATTTTTGTTAAACACAAAATTATAAACTGAGGTAACATCCCCTAACAACTCTAAGAGCTTCTAATCTACGCGGCTTACTGAACATTAGGTTTCTTATCGTTTCCATTGATATACGTTCCCATTCTTCCACTAATGCATCTGCCATTTCTGCGAGGCTTTCTAGAGGCCTCTCGCGAGAACGTACCTTTTTTCCTAATTCATCCCACAAAATGTTCTGTATGGTTCATATCGGCGCTTCTCGGAGGCCACTGTAATGTGGTGATACCCGTAGCTTCTAAGAAATATCGCACTATTGTTGCAGTGTGTGGTCGGGCATTATCCTAAACCAGTATAAAATTATTGCCCACTAACTCTGCATGAGGTAACACATATTGCCGCAAAATGTCAATATAGATTTGGGCTGTCATCGATCGCCTCGCCTGAAAAATATGAAGGGGTATCTTTCCATTCATTGAAATCCTAGTTAAAATCCCTCCCCACTCATAGCCGACCCCCATTAAAACGTTCGCATTTGGTTATTAAATTTTGATTAAACCTGTCACTAGTCCTCCTCCACACTCCTTTTTCTCCCATCTATCATTTTAAAGCCAATCCTTCTCATCCGTAAACAAGACATTCGACCATTCACGAATATTTCATTGTGCATAATTTTCAACGAAATTTCTTCTAACAGCACGGGGTTCGGGCAATAATTTAGGACTTTTTGTAGATGTAGATTTTAAATTAAGTTCTTTTAGACGTCTACATACCGTCTGCTTACTTACTAACACCACGAACTTGGCGAAGATCTTGCAGAAAATTTATCGCAGTGTTCGATCGATTCCATACTATCCGCAATCTCAAGAAGCGATCATCTCTTGGAGAAGTTTTTCGAGGGCGATCAAAACCCTCCCTCCGAGCAGTGCTTCTTGTTTGTTCGTACTTCCACTGTACGAGCAGCGGAACGTATACTAAAGCAACTAATCTTGCTACTTGTTCAGGATTTATATGAGGCATTTTATGTAATTTTAGTCACTAAAACTTTTTTAATGACACTTAATAATTAATGACACAACGACAAAGCGTCAAATATGGAGTAATCGCTATGGCAACGGCAATTAATGGCTTTTTTCAAAGGCAATGTGATCCTATAATGAATTAAATTTGTAGGATAAACGTAAGGTTTCAGCAAAGCTGTAATTCGGACAGTTTTAGAGATAAATCAATGAATAAAAAAATAAAATGCTCGTAAAGGAAGTGCTTTTCATACAGAGTGGAAGCACCTTCTATACCATTACTTGATTAACACACAGTTGAGTGAAAAAATCGGAAAAAAAGCACAACGAGTTTTTCCTACCATTTTTTGAAGGACAAAGGAATTGCCTGCCAGCAAATAAAAAAAAATCTGTCCAATCGTTCAGAAATGACAAAGCTTGAAAGTTACAACCACAACTGAAGGGCTCGGTGCAAAAACCGGTCAACTAAACTTTCTTAAAATGTTCAGAAATAGATAAAAACTGTCACAAATGAAAATAAATAGAAACTCCATTACATATATATTTTTTTTGTAGAAGGGGTCAAGGACTATTAGATATTTAACTAAATAGAGAAGTTTCTTCAAACAGATTTTTGTTTGTTAAATTGAAGTCCGTTTTTAGCAAAGAAAAAGACAAGAAAGAAAATAATGAATAATAATAGTTTTATAAGTGATTACTACATATTCACACAAAAAAAAATACATCAATTATATGTTTATTTATCAAAGAAAAATAAAATATTAGACTCAATCACCAACATCAAAATTATTATCGTATGCCAGAAAATGTCGCATCATTTTTGACAAAAAATTATGAGTCTGTTATATCTTCTTAAAACATTTCTATTTCAACGTCTTTCACATTAATGTCACCGCTATCTTCCTGATTTGGTTGTTGGTTATCATTATTATTTGCTCTTAGCACTTGCTCATAGTACCACATATGTACAGGAGGTACATATTTGTCAGCTAAAGACATGACATTATATCGTTTTTTTGGATTGATGTTTATGTTCGTCGCTTAGTGTTTGGCAATGCTAACACTGCGTTGGGTTTTTAAATGGTAAATGAAAAATCGCCATTTCAGCTGTCTGACTGTATTCGATGATGTTCTTCTTTTCATATTTGAATAAGCGGTATTTTGAAACACAGAATGTCTCCTTTTTTAGATTGCTCATTATTTTTTTGAAGATTGGCTTAAATGTGTTCGCAAATATATGTCTTGCCTATTCTTATCACCAATTTCATAGAACTGTTTGATAATTATTTATTTTTGTGTATCCTTTATTTTTTTTAACACTTCATTCTGCATGCAGCCACAATTTACTCCAGTGGTTTTCTTCACAATCTTTCGATTCGCCCAATTAACATATTCTTCGCCCCTGGCTTTTTTTGCATTTAATTATATTTCTTTTCCAAGAACTTTCATTCCTAACTCTTTTTTACCTTTTTCTCTTTTAATATAATATTCTTATCTTATTCAACTTGTTTTTTTAAACATGTAGAAGCATTTGTCGGTTGTATTGTTTTCGTGAGCAAAAGTTTATTACGCACACAGCCAGGACTCGGCCCATCAGGGTCTGATGGTATATTCTCACTGCCCCAGTCGGCATACGGATTAATCCTCACTTGAACTACTTATGTCACTAAAATCATCCATTGTTGACTTGCGTTTTACTATTGCATCGCACTATCCCGTGGCTATCGTTCAAAGGAAGAATAGACTGGTAAATTGTCGAGTTTTCACAATGTTGCCGACGTTGCCAATATTTTCGGAGCAAAGAACGGCCATCTCCTGGAGATCGTCGCAATATGGGTCAGTCAACTCCTCGAGCTATATTTCTCTATAAGTACTGTTTGGATTTAACTTATTCTTGCACCAAACGATGCAGAATAACCAACTTTATAACTTAATGAGAATAACTGAAAATTTACACAAATTGGAGTTGACCAGTTTTTGCACCGATTCCCTCAATTAGGTGCGTCACTTTTCTTGAAATTGAGTGTATTTGAATTGTGAGAGGTTCTGTTATCTTTAAAAGTAATTTCTTCCATCTTCTTTCTTCTTTCAAGTTTCATTTTTGTTAGCACGAAATTATTCATAATCTGTCGGTCTGTATATTCATCATTAAAACGGATGATCTATCAGGCCCAAAATAAAAACAGTAGCTTGACGATGACTCTCCATGATGTCTTCTTTTTACTGCGGTAAGACTAATAAGATTCATAGTAAAAGTTCCTTGGACATCAGGAGCTCCTCTGTAATATTTTTGGTGTAATCTAGCTTTCTTTCATAAGACTTACGTTTGAAATGAAGATTTTTTCTCTACAAACTTAAAGTTGACTTAAACGATTATGAAAACTAAAACAATTATCTTCTTTGGTTAAAATGTAATCAAATAACACGGTTTAAAAGCCTGAAACCCTTGCATTCATTTTTAAAACCGTTAATGCCATCATTATTATTAGCAGATCCTAAACCATCTAAAAGGTATGTCTGCATTAACTTAGTAAAAACACCCACCAAGACACGCACTAACTAAAAATTAAACGCAGTTTTATTCCGGTAGATGGCACTTAGCTTGTGTGTACCGAAATAAGGCCTATGATAGGCATTTAAAGATCCTTTACAGGCGTAGCCGACTATATAAAAAAGAAGGAAACTAACCAGGTGAACCCAAGACATACCCAAAATCAAGAAAAAAACTGTTTAGAAACATAATCTTAAAAAAAAATAATAAAAAAAGCAACGGGGTACGAACTCGTGCCGTCCAGGTGAAACCCAACTACCTAAACCTCTCAGCCACGAGAGCTCTTGTGAGAAATTGATTGTATCACGATGACATATTGTAATACGAGATGGATCGACCAATAGGAGAGGCCGATTTTGATATACTAGGCTACGCTACGTAAATGATCTTTAAATGCCTATGATAGATTCCCCCACCTTTGCTAGTCCATTCCAACTATACGCGGCAAGCTTGGCACCATGGCACCTAACATCTTTTGAGGATATATCTGATAGCAGAATATTCTTACGAAAAAATGGCACGTAGCCTTCAATTAAGTTAACTAGATTAGGAAAGTTCTTAAATAAATATTTTTATTTGGTAGCTGCCGTTTTACCAGGTGCCCTTTATCCAAGTACGCTCGTAAAAGTTTCATGCATGCATCATGAATAAAAGTATCATCTGCTGGAGTTTGTCATCGTCCGAGAGCGACCTTTTTGTCTCAAATTTACGACCGCGAGTTATAGGCAAAATTGGATCACGCCAAGGGCCTATATAATCCGGACCTGCCGGTCGATTTTTCCCAGCGTATATCAACGGAAAAGTACCTCGGGACATGCAAGTAATGGCGACTTAGCGTCTGGATTATGTAAATAACATACACGGTGTATCGTGTGTCAGATGCGGTCGTGTCATTTGCGGTCACAGCAATATTTGCATAACTTGCACATTGTTTGTAAAATGTGTAGGTAAACGGGATAACGACTGTGTGAGATGCAGTCAACTAATTTGTATCCCGTACACGACCAAGGTAGGTACCTTATAAAAGTTAAGGTTGTGGGTGGCCAGTTCTCAGCCTGGATAAAATTTGGTCAGAGTACCGAATATAAATTAGATGACCACATCTGACACCCTCGTTATCTCTTTTACCTGAAAATCCTGCTGCGACCGCAAATGATACGACTGCATCTGATACCATTTCGTACATGGATGTCATCAGTTTGAAGCTGAGTTCAGTTGAAGAGAGACAAGAAAGATTCCATCATCGAACCCTAAATAATTAATCCCAAAACAATTTACATGTACTACTTAATTTTATATTTCAACGAGGGTAGATTCATGATGGTTAATAGAACAAACTGCATTGCTATCTAGCATTGTACGACCTTTTTCTAGACCGTTCTAATATAGTCTGACTTAATCCTTATTAGTTTATCAGGTATATCACCTTCGGTCTCCGGTAACATTTTTTAATTTTAAAGTTCGTTTATGTCGGTTGGTTTGTTTGCGTCATCTATCTGCCTCGTGTTTTTAATTCCATAGTCTCAACTAAGCTGTCTGCTATCTAGTTTATTTATTTATCCAACAGTCACATCGTAAGTCCTCCGCACTCTTATTTAATGCCAACTGTTCACTTGTTTTTTAATATTACTTTTATAATTATCAGTGTTATCCTTTTTATGTCGTCCAATTTTATTTTAGCTACTACTTGAAGTTCTTGTTTTTTTTCATTCAATAAAATAATCTTTACATTCACGAATCTTATTCGTATTTCTATTGTTGTTTGCTAATGCATAATTATGCATTATTATTTCTCTAATTAGTTCTTACCTCCCGATATCGATTTGACGCTAAGATGTACCCGTAATTTTTATTGTTGTTTCATCGAAAAAACATGAATCTTACATCATAAAATATTAAAAGCATTCACCTTGTATATTCCTTATAGCGTACCCGTAGTTTTTCATGAAGGTTTCGTGTTGCTCTCGTCTTACTGAATTTATGCTTTAAACTTATCTTTTTTTTTGTAATCTGACAAACCCTGCCTGTTATGGCTTTCTCAAATTCACCATTGCAAAGGACATTTTTTTGTCCACCAGAAAACCTGTACATGAAGTGCATGGCCAATTTTTAAAATACTATAGTTTCCACCCGGTGTAAACGGAACACCGATTAATTTTTTTAAATTCTTCATTGCGGAAGCTTAGCCACGCATCATTTTTTTTTCATTAACAGCTTTTACGCAACCCGCCCTAGTTATCCGTGAATCAGTCAATTTTCCCTTAGCATGGCCTTTTTCAATCTCATTGTCTTGTATTTCAGTGGCACTTAAACAAAGAGATTCATTCGTTAACGATCTTTTATTTACGTCTTGTTTCTCTTTATTTATTGTCCGATTGTTTTCCTGTGCGAAGTGTGTCGCTGGGTTCTCACCACTAATTGTTAATTGGATAAGAAAAACAATTAATTCATTTTACATTTAATAATTGCGGTTTGATGAAATGCCTTTAAACTTGAGACCGCGTATTACTCGACATAAAACTTCTTAATCTTATTTTGCCACGGTGATACGTACGATACAATCCTGTTCATTTTCAGGTCGAGTTTTAAAAGTATTTTCAACATTTCATTGTCCTTCCCATTAGCCTTTTCTTTTTTTTCTATATGTATAATAAAAGCCTATTCAGACAACAACGTTAAAATGAGAAACTAATTAATAGGAGCAATTATATCAACCTAAATCATTAGACAATTCCCAAGAGTGTTGCATGCAAAACCAAATATACGAAAAGTTTTGGGAGACAAAACTTATGGTCGTATCACGAAACTTTTGCAATTGTACAAACCCTCACCGATACTGCGTGACATGCTTGAATCCAGTGGGTTTCCCGGTGTCAGTCGAAACCGCTTGTTGCAAATTTACGATTAAAACCTAGTTTATTAAGTAAGTCGGTGTTGGAGGCGTCAAACTATTCAAGTGTTTCCAATAAAGAGGGACACCGCTTACAATTAGACGTTTAGCCTTTTTACGTGAGTTATTTATTACATTTTAATTATCCTCATTTATTTTCAGCCACAGATCCAACGACAACTTACCACTGGTTCGATCCCCAAGGAGAATCTTTCTCCGCATCAGGACATCAAAGATGATCTGCGACTGGCCCACAACAATAATATCAAAATCTCGCCGGCGGGGTCCCCACATGCACTGGGGGGCACCACACCTCCTCTTTCTCCTCAACAGCCTCCGCAGGCGAGGAGGATACTCCAGGAGGCGCTTTCAAAGCCTGGACCTTACGCCATGATCCCTGGACCACCTAAAGGGTACTGGGTTGATGGAACCGATCATGATGACCAATTTGACCACAGAGGATTGCCCATCATTCCTCACCAGACGTGGAGAGCAAAGATCGAAACTGACGATACCGCAAAGTGCTACAGGCGTTTTTTCGTCGGAAGGGTAAGTTTATATTATGAACCTTGCATATCTACATTAAACATCTGAATTATTAGCACTGATGTTTATATCTATTTCTTTCTGGCATTTCTCGAGACACGCCTTGGCATTTTTCATAGACCGGGTCCCCAAAGACTTAGCGAAAGAGAGAGCCATGCCGCCTTTTCAGCGGCGTAGGCGAAATACATTACAAGAAAAAACGGACAACTCGCAACCATTGTGTCGTATTGCGCCGAGGTGCGCTACCTCCCATGGGTCGAGTCCATTGTTCTTCTCATATAATGGCGACGACAGCTAGACTTCAATCTGGTCTAAGACCCTACGAGCCCGCATGCATTATCTATACTCTGAAACGCGTTATAAAAAAACTAAGTGTAAGAATATGGAATTTACAAAAATCATCACTTTGTCATTTTTAATTAAATCCCATTTAGAAGGGTATCATTATTTTTCTCGAACATGTACGTCCTAAATCCGCAGAATTTAATGAGGTAGTTACCTATCAGTCGGTTAAAGTGGCTAAAGTTTTGAAATGACCACCAGCACGTTGAATCATGTATGACTCCCGT